>JBBPNE010000561.1:0-17650 GCA_038090735.1 Xerocomellus amylosporus | reverse complement strand
AGCTCGACGTCGACATGTGTGTACCCGCACGGAACGTCGTTGCTGTCGATACGAGGATAGGGGAAGCTGTTCAGTGTAAGATATGGGTTAGACGCTTGGCGAAGATAGACGGAAGTAAATTGGGACGCGCTCAGATGCGCAGGATCTTTCGCATCTTCGATGTTCTCGTTGAACATGTTGCCTTGCCATCGACCTTGTTCATCGAATACACAGAATGCAGTAATCCACCCAGAGAGCCAAGTTGGCCCACTTCCGCCCCCGCTGAAATGAGCAACCTTGTTCCAAAAGTCCAGATTCTGGGGAGAGGTCGGATCGTCGTAAGCGGAGACGAACCGGGATATAACCGGTCGAAGGAGGTGGTACCATGCGATCGTCTGGACCCCGTATTGTTTTAGGCGCTCCAAACGGTGCAGAATGTCCTCCCAGTCTTTCTTTTCTCCTTCCAGCGTGACTTTGGGGATCCCACACTTCAGACTAAACTTGTACGAGAAATATGCTTTCATCGTCCCCATCATCACGATCGCAGACGTCGCGCTATCAATAGCGGTCGTTGTGGTGAAACTCGGCATAATCCACTCTTGCAGGGACTCGTCGATGACATTTTGTTGCATTAGGTGTGTCATTTGACGTGCCATAGAGGCAGGATCCATGCTGTACCGAGTTCCTCCTTGCACGATCTCAAGTTCTTTCTTCCCTTCATGGGCAACGAAGACGTGGCGAAGAGCTTCTGCATTTCCGTTGACAAAGAAACAGAATTGGGTCAAGATGGCGAGCCAGACGTCGTCGGGACGGACGATCAGCGCGCGGTGTTGGTTGTATGCCTCGATCACGGTGTGGACAAAACCGTTGCTCTGTGGAATGATGTCCAGCATAGCTTCGGAACTTGATGGGAGAGATGAATAAAGGAGCTCGGCACACAACCCGCCCTGCTTCTCTGCAACGGTACGCAGTAGGGCGAGAGGTGGTTCCACTCCCGGGCCCACCCTTAGCCCATCTCCAAATGGTTTCGGGGGGTGAGATGCAGGACAGAATGATATTGAACTGTTCGAGGCCGGTTTCTATGATGGGGTTCAGAAACATTCGATGAACATCAAGTTGACCGTATGCCGCCTACGATTCGATGCATCGAACAACTTACAACACTTGGCGATAGTCGGAGAGGTAGGCCGCGCGTTTCATTCACCCTGTCGAAATGATTGTGGGAAAGGTTGGTCCTCTTCACTCCTCGCTGTGGCTTGGAAATTAAAACGGGTTCGGCAACTTGAATAGGTTTTGATGGTCGTCGGTTAGCGTTGACCACTCCTTCACGTTTTCCTCCACCACTTCGACGTGCAGCATCCCTCCGCTCCTCTTCCCGTCATCCCGGCAAGTAAGCGACGGCTTTCCTTGCCCCGGCGAACTGTATATTCCGCATGACTCCCCAAATCGCAATCCCTCTTTCTGCAAACGCTCGTCGGCCTTCACAAGCATGAATACGCAACAATCATGTAAAAATGGGTAGAGTTGCGTGATACACAGTACACAGTGTTATCCACAAACACCGGCGTCACGGCGTAGATTCAGAAGGGGCGTCTGCAGACCCGAACAAGAACCCGGGAGGAAAATCAAACGGCCCGGCTGTAACGAATCGTTTAGCTCCGACACGCCCACAGACGATGCACTAACCTCGATTGCATCGTCTCCATCTGACGATCATGTCTGCGCGCTGCCACATGGTCAGAGAGTCCCTTTTCATCGACTCCCATTCGTCAGCGTCTCGAGCATGCTGCAGTGCGACGACGCGGATATCCCGAATGCCCTGTTTTTTTTGGTATTCTCTCACCCTGCATATCACCGTAGAATCCGCGAGAAGGACAACTACTTGGACTTTGGGGCTCTCTTGAAGAATCGTCGGGAGCGCCACATTGACACTGCCACGCAACCAAAATCGAAAGGCCACATGGGTCAGGAGGGGCAGGCATTCGATCCCGTGCGTAGACGTCCAAAGCAGCAAATGATCCACGATATCGAGATGGGCTAGGTTAACAAAGACAGGATAGTTCTGTAAGACGGGGTTCCCGTAGCCTCTGAGCTGGAGGGACGCGAGAGAGAGGAAGGTGAGCGGGAGGGACGTGAGTAGGTTGATGAGGTCGGCGGTATCGGACTGCGGGCAGATCCAGAGAGCGAGGCTCTCTAGCCCAGAACACGTAGTCAAAAGCTTGATAGTCGGTCCGAGAGGGATAGACGGGCGGATGCAGAGTGCCTTGACGTGCGACTGCGCGAATTCGGGTGGACGATCATTTATGAGTGCACCAAGAAATTGGACGGCATGCCCCTGCCGGCGCAGGAGGACTGTCTTGTACACAAAAGGCTCTATCCTGAATACGACAGAGATGGACTTGTGAGACATGGCAAAACCCTGGATGGAGATGGAGATGAGTCGACTCACCAGGTCTTTACACGGGACGCAACGAGCATCAAACGGATAGAAACACCTCGGTAGGTCCGAGCTGTCAACAAGAATATCTCCCTCTCGAGTTCTGGGGGAAATACGGGAAATACCTCCCCGGCTGGATTCTGAGCCCCATCTGCTGAAGTTTGCTGGGATATTGACACAGATTATAGCTCCGAATTTGAACGTTTGCCAGTGAATAGCAAGTCAGAGCTCGCTCCAGTAGGATTTGTGTTTCGTGCTCTCAAAAGCAGTAGCAAATGGTGCGGGAACAGGTATCTGCTGCGACACCCTTATCGACCACAGTCGTCCGTACAAAGACGACACGCTAAATCATGTGTGTTCGTGTTTGTTCGCACGTGTACTCTGGATCCATCATGTAGCCCGGTCCCGCACATTACTGGCGAGAATGTCGCCCCAAATACTTCCCATGCCTAAAAAGGTTGAACGTTGAACGTTTGAACACCGAACGCCCAACGCTCAGCTTTTTTGCACACAGGAAATTGCGCTGCTACATGGACCACGTTATTATCAACAATGACAGGTGCGTACTGACAAGTGTCGACATGCAACGCGCGTTGATGCTGGTCGTTGAACCCAGCAATTGAAATCAACGTCGGTAGCTGGGTACATACATCGACGTTCTCAGCGAATGGCGAGCATCTCTTAACCGGTGACGACAAGGAGGTTGGGGTATGGCGACTGGAAGACGGCAAACAACTGGGAACAATGGAAGCGGAGGATGTCCTGTCTGTCGCTGTGTCCAAGGATGGCAGATGGATCGCAGCGGGGACATTCTGGGGCGAGATGTTCGTGTGGGACGCAAAGACATACCAAAAAGTCTTCTCGCACAAGGATTACTGTTGCATCAAAGCAGTCGATTTCTCACCCGACTCAACTCGACTCGTCTCTGTGTCGAATAACAGGACAGCTTCCATCTGGGCCATTGCAACCTGCCAACTCGTCCAAACACTCCATCACGGCGTTTCAACGATGAGGGCGGCCAAGTATTCTCCACAAGGCGATCGGCTCGCGACAGCTACTCGCGATTCCGTCCGAGTCTGGGATACCAACGACGATCGCTTGCTCGTGGACATCAAAGTTACTGTCACCCCGAGGCTCAACACCGGTCTCCTCTGGTTCAACAACACCCTCTTTGTCATATCCGACAGTAAAATCAAGCAAATCGAAGCATCCACAGGCTCAGCACTCTCGGAATGGCCAGTTCCCGATAGCACCCATTTCTCGTGCATCGCTCTACCACAGCATGGGGAATTCATCGCATACTCAACACAGCGTGCCGTCATATTTTGGGACACTGCGACACATACCCAGCTCGGTCTCATTCAGCACCCTCAAGACATACGTTCAATCGCAGTCTCACCAGACGACCGGTTTCTCGCAATTGGTGGAGAGGACGGGAAGATCACCATTAATAGTCTGTCCCGCATCACTGTAAGTATCCTGTCTCTGTTGGATTGTGGTGCATACGAACCACTTTCTTGCTCCGATCATTTTCCATGGGATTCAGTCCCCACATTCACAATTTCCAGGAACCAGACATTCCGATCTACGACGCCGCGCTCCGCGCATGGAAGCACAATCAACTCCCAAGCGCGGAAGCGTTATTGACTACAGCAGGCCACGAGGCCCGGAATCCAAGTTGCCATGCACTCGCTAGTCGAGCCCTCGTGAGAGCACGTCTGCGACAGTGGGATGCTGCCACTGCCGATGCTACACAGGTATGTGTTGTTCTGCCCCCCCACATACTGCCACTAATCTACATCAAGTCTATCGAAATTCAGCCATCCGTCATTGGCTACATTGCAAAGAGTGTAGCCCTTGTCGGCAAGGGTGAAAAGCACAAGGCATACCGGGCGTGCGATATCGCATTTGAACGCTTCCATTCCACTCACGTTACCTTTCTCCTCTTGATGAAGGTGTGTTTCCCATGCACTCGAGCTTGGTTACCCCCATATCCTCATATCGCCTAGGCTATCATCGTGTTTATGGCCGGAGAGCATGCCGACGCGATATCCCGTTTAGACGACCTCATCGATACGGTGCGGTTGAACTCGATATGCTATGTAGTTCAGGCACGTGCATAGCGTGCTACCGCACAACGAATATTATCACTGACGTTTCTAAAAGGCATATATGCATCTTCTCCTTGGAAACTCTCGCATGGAGAGTGGCGACTACAAGAGTGCAATACAATCGTTCGAGCGTGCACAAGTCCAAATGCGACCCCACGCGAGTTGAGCACTCTCGGCGATCTCACTGGTGAGTTCGCCAACAGCTATATCGAAAGACTTACGAAATTTGACAGATATCTGGATGGAGGTTCGATGACCTCGACATCAAAATTCAACAATGTTTTTGTGAAGCCCTGTATGCCGCGGGTCGCATCAAAGAGGCAGGGGAGTCTCTACTGAATATAGTAAATACCGTCGACCAAGACGTCATGACCGTACCAATCGTTACCTGGGTTTCTGGTAAGTTATGTTACTATGCCCCTCCGCTATGCATTCGAAATTTTGCCACAGGTTTCACGCAGCGATGTCTCTCTACCCCCGAAAGCAGTGTCGACACAACCTGCCATTCACCATCCCCCACACCGCTCTTGATGGAGTGGGCGAAATCAAAATTGACAGACGGTTCGTGGACCGATGCTTTAGTTGCCGCTCTCACAGTGGGTATCTCCTTTTGTTCTGGTACCTCTCGTTGGTTTGACACTCCGTTGGTCGGAAGTTTACAGCCCCGAGATTCACAATTCATTGCGCTCTCTGCGACCATCTCGAAATCACCAATCGCATAACGGATGCAATCGCGTGTTTCCACCAAATGAACAGTGAATTGGCGGGCGAGACAAACACGCATGGCGAGCAGGTGAAATGGGCCATAGGTGAGGGCTTGAGCAGTCACGCATGCTGCGTTTACATGATCGATCCCCTTCAGACTTCAAGCGGCGTTGCACTGAAAAGCTGGTACACCTCGGAGACACCGCAGCGGAGGCCCGACAACACGATGAAGCCATTACTCAATATTCAACTGCATTGTCTCTCAATCCGGTCATCCCACAAGACGTATTCATGAAGCGGAGCATGGCATATATGGCAAAGGGGGCATGGGAGGACGCCATAGACGACACGAATCAGGTGCGTCATTTCTGTCCCGCAGGTACTATCTTGTCGACGGCATCATTATTAGGCGATCACGCTCGATCCATCCTCTCCATGGGGCTACGAGAGGAAACATGCAGGTTTACACGGAGCAGGACGTTATGATGATGCCATAGCCACGTTCGAGACGATGCTCTTGAAGATGTCACAGTCACCTGATCCAGAAATTCGTGGTGAGTGCATCAACATCGTACCTATGTTTGTCTATTGATCTTGTCTCGTAGAGCGTTGTCGTGACTATGTAAATCCAGAACAGACGAAGGCGGTCATTCGTGTGGCCATCAAGAACGCCATTCATGAATCCCCGCTAGTGCTCCTTAACACCGATTGTGGTCGTCTGCTCGACAAGTCTGGGCAAGCATGCTCATTCGAATCACAACCCATCTTTCGGGAGTTGATCTCCTCCATGACCACACACATTGATCATGCCCGCATTGATCGCGAAGTTGGGGAGTACTACCGTTACGCCACGTTTTCGCACACGTGGGAAGACAATGAACCACTGTTCGAGAAAGTAATACGTGTCGTGGTGTACGATCTCGACGAGTCTCCCACTCACGACAAGCTTCAAATGTTCTGCAAGGTCGTGCGGGATTCTGGGTTCCATTGGGCATGGAGCGATACATGCTGTATCAACAAGGGAGATCACTCTGTGCTCCAAGAAGCCCTGGTCTCGATGTTCAAGTGGTACGAGGGATCTGCTCTGACAATTATCTTGCTCCGTGGCGTTCGCTCTCCGTCGAAGCGGGGTGATCTGGTGAGAAGCATTTGGAACACGCGGGGTTGGACATTCCAGGAATACCATGCTTCCAAGGTCGTACGGTTCTATACCGAAGACTGGAAGCCGTACCTGCACCTCGATATTCCCAACCACAAGGAATCACCCGAGATCATCTCGGAAATGGAGGAGGCAACTGGCGTGTCGGCGCGGGCCTTGATGGCGCTCCGACCGGGATTGGATGATATACGTGAGAAGCTTCGTCTTGCTTCGACACGGCAAACGACACGGGTCGAGGACGCAGCCTACTCGTTGCTTGGAATATTCTCAATGTCCTTATCTGTTGTATATGGCGAGGGGGACAAGGCACTCGGGCGATTCTTGGCGCAGCTACTCGCGAGCTCGGGAGATCCGAGTATTCTTGCGTGGACAGGGCGATCTGGGAGCTTCAACAGCTGCCTGCCTGCCAATATCGCTGTGTTCAACCAACTGTCGAGAACGCACATCCCGCCGGCCCTTGAACGTTCCGAAATGGATGGGGTCATCTCCAGATTACGGAGCTCTTCACTCAATTCTACCTCAATCGTGAGGTTGTATGATCTACTTCATGAGCTCCCTGTACCGTTGTTCGTAGGACAGCGGATGAAACTTCCATGCCTCAATTTCAAACTCGGGCCTTTATCACCTTCTCGGAGCAAGTCGGGACATGGCTTCCGCGCTCAGACAGCTGTTGGGGTTGTGGAGATCAAGACCGAGGAGGATCTCTCCAGATTCGGGTCTTTGTACCTCGTTCATCCTTGGATCGACTTTCTCCTCGACCAGCAGCCTGTCGGAAGTGTACTAGAGACGATACCCGAAGAGAACACGAAGAGAACACGAATGACCGGTCCTTTACGATTGGCGAGTTGGCATTGTTCCCTGGCCCTTCCGGTATCGCCTCAACATCCCCACAAACACGAACAGCACGGCTCGCTGCTCGCCTTGGGCGATCATTCAGTGGACGGAGCGCCACATTTCCTCGGGACGCAGCATCTCTACAGCCGCCTTCGTCGTTGTCGCCCACAGAAAGGCACATTCGAGCACTCCAAGTCATCGCTCGACTGCGACAACCATTTGGTGCGCTGCTGCTCACACCGAACCTCAGCAATGTGGCGGCATATAGGAGGGTCGCCACGGAGAGTCTAATCACTGTCCATGTAGAGGAGATCACGCCGGCGATGTTGAACAAGCTGATAGACGGCGTACGCACGCTGGACGATTTGTGACGATTTGCTGTCGGTACACGATACTCGTACTTGGTGTGCGCTTTTTCCTGCGTGTCGTTCCTTTCATCGTTACTTTGGTCATTGGTGTGCATTCGAGACAGTGCGTGCGTCGCGCGTTGGGCCTCTCTTGTGGCCCTCTTGACAAACTCGGTGTAACTAGTCGACATACGTTGTTCTGTCTCTCTAGATTTCTTTCTTGAAATGTCCTTTTGATCAACTTGATCCGTCTTCGTGGATCGATGGTTCCGCCGGTGATGGATTGTGGTATGTGTCGCTGACCGAGACTGGGCGACCAATTTTTCTGCTTATGTCTATAGTGTAGCTTTGCGTGATCAAACGTGAATGCTGCTCAGGGCATTTTTGCCTAGTTTCCTTCGCGCGACCGAGTTGATGCAGTACGATCAAGGACACGGATGGGCACCCATCTCGGGTCGGACTGTGCACTGTGACATATCGCAAAGTAAGGAACCGGAACCGTCCTGCGCAATATCAACTGATCAGCGCTAGAGCGGTGCGGACATATCCTAGAACATCAGATGGTTGCTGCATTGTTGTATAATCCGGTAGACACCGCCGGTGGTATCGCCCCCCAAATGACAATCCCTCTTTGTCTGTAAAAGCTCGTCGGCCTTTACATGGACCAATATAATACAATCATATAAAAATGTACAGAGTTGCATGATACACAGTGCAGTGCATAGTGTTACAGTATGACGGGGCAGTGGACACAATTAATGCGAGCGAGGGTATGTGCTTTACGTACAGAGACACAGTGATATCCACAAACATCGGCGTCACGGCGTAGATTCAGAAGGGGCGTCTGCAGACCCGGGAGGAAAATCAAACGGCCCAGCTGAAACGAATTGGTTAAGTTCTGACCCGCCCACAGAAGATACACCAACCTCGATTGCGTCGTCTCCATCTGACGACCATGTCCGCGCGCTGCCACATCGTCACAGAGTCCCTTTTCATCGACTCCCATTCGTCAGTGTCTCGGGCGTGCCGCAGTACGACGACGCGGATATCTCGAATGCCCCGTTTATCTAGGTATTCCCTCGACCCGGGTATCACCTTGGAATCAGCGAGAAGTACGAGTACTCGAAGTTTGGGGCTCTCTCGAAGAATCGTCGGGAGCGCCGCATTGACACCACGCGACCAAAACCGAAAGGCAAGGTGGGTCAGAAGGGGCAGGTGTTCGATCCCGTCCGTAGACGTCCAAAGCATCCAATGATCCACGACGTCGAGATGGGTTAGGTTAACGAAGACAGGATGGTTCTGTAGGACGGGGTTCCAGCAGCTTGTGGGCTGGATGGAGGCGAGAACGAGGGACAGGAAGGTGAGCGGGAGGGACGAGAGTAGATCGATGAGGTCGGCGGTACCGGACTGCGGGGGGACCCAGAGAGCGAGGCTCTCTAGCCCGGAACACGCAGTCAGAAGTTGGATAGTCAGTCCGAGAGGGATAGACGGGCGGATGCAGAGTGCCTTGACGTGCGACCGCGCGAACTCGGGCGGACGATCATTTATGAGTGCGCCAAGGAATTGGACGGCATGTTTTGGCCCGCGCAGGAGGACTGTCTTGTACACAAAAGGCTCGATCCTGAATATGGCAGACACGGACTTGTGAGACATGGCGAAACCCTTGGATGGAGATGGAGATGAGTCGACTCACCAGGTCTTTACACGGGACGCAACGAGCATCAAACGGGTAGAAACACCTCGGTGGGTCCGAGCTGTCAACAAGAATATCTCCCTCTCGAGTTCTCGGGGAAAGACGGGGAATACCTCCTCGACTCTATTCTGAGCCCCATCTACTGGGGTCGGCTCGGGTATTGACATGGCTTACAGCTCCAAAATTGAACGTTTGAATAAGATCCCAAGAACAGAGTTCTTTGTTAGAATATGGGAGGATAGTAACGATAGATTCTTGTTCGTCTGAGCTCTGTCAAACAAGTAGAGGGCAGGAAGTGCATGAGGATAGTGTGAGGTATACTTACGACGGGATTAAATAAGCGTACGGAGCGGAACATGATCGGCGTCTCCAACATTCAGCGCTGCCAGTCACGGGGCGACCCGGCAAGGATCCGACCACCTGGCAAGATTAGATACATCGCGTGTAGACACATTTATTGCAGTTAGGCTTCCGGAGCACTCAGCACTGCAGAAAACAGTTCCGACGGAGTCGCCCGCAGCATGTGACGAATCCCATTATCAAGTAAGTAGTAGTCGTGGATTCCACTCACAACTATTTTTATTCAATCGAGGGGTAAAAAGTTATCGCGGGATATCCCTCAAGCTGAGGCGCTTGCCTTGTCGAAACCTCGATGTTCTGTCTGAAACAAGGCCAGTCAATTTCACACTGCGTATGATCGAGATTCAATCCGTTTATATCCATGTTTGTCGTTATTTGAATCTGCACCTTCCTTGCTTTCCAAGCAAGTGACAAACTGCTTGCTGCTGATCACAAAGCAAGTTCGCGAGGTCCAGATATGTGGCATCGCAGACGTGCGTATGCCACCTATAAAAAGTTCAGGTCTCTCGCCGATCCTTCTCATTCCAAAGAACGGCTCAACTCACCCCCTTGAACGATGAAGAAGACGTTTCTCAGTTTCATCGTTGATCAATGGTCCACATTGCCTCCCGTGGAGAGCGTGGATCTGTCAGGAAAGACTGTCGTCGTCGTCGGCGCCAACGTGGGCATCGGCTTCGAGGCTGCGAAACATTTCGCACGCATGAGTCCCGGCAAGCTCATCGTCGCTTGTCGCAGCGAGAGCAAGGGTAAAGCTGCGGTTTCTGGTACATTTTCGCGCCGTCTGCTTTGTCCTGGTACTCAATTCTTTTATAGATATCGAAGCGGCTACTGGATTCAAGTCGTGCGAGGCGTGGAAAGTCGACCTCGCCGATTTTGCTTCCGTGACCAGTTTCGCGGAGAGGTTTCAGCGGGAGTGTGACCGTCTGGATATATTGGTCATGAACGCCGCTATACTGACGAAGGACTACGAAGAAACTGTCAATGGCTGGGAATCAAGGTCGGCTTTCTATTGTGAACGAAGAGCGTTTGCTGAATGAGGACGTAGTCTTCAAGTGAACCATCTGGGTACGGCTCTCTTATCGTTGCTGCTACTTCCTCGTCTGGTAGACACTGGGAGGAAGTTTGGGAGCACGTCCAGGTTGGTGGCCGTCGCCAGCGATGTTCATTATTGGGCGGTTCTACCCAAAGATGTCAAAGAGTCATCCAACCCGGTCGCGACGCTCAGCGGCCCAGACCATAGAGATCCTTTGTAAGCTCTATTCTACTCACGAGGTGAGATGGTTACTGACGAACGTCGAGGTCCATGAGCGGTCGTTACTACGATACCAAACGTGAGGTTCATTCATCTCCATCCAGTCCAATCTCTGATGGTTGTTTGGTACTCGATAGTCCTGAACGTGCTCTTCACGCGCGCATTTCAGGACCGACTGCAGTCTATCACTCCGTTGAGCGTGAACGCTGTTAATCCGGGCTTCTGCTATTCCAATCTGAGACGCGACCCGCGAGGTATACTCGAGAGGGTCTTTGGCGTCATCATGGAGACATGTCTGGCTTGGACATCTGAGCAAGGCAGTCGTCAGCTCGTTTACGCTGCCATTGGCGAGCGAGACAACGAGGATCGCATGAAAGGCGCCTACGTTAGCCATGCGGCAGTCGTTCAGCCGTCTGATTTCGTGATCAGCGAGGAGGGAAAAACGATGCAGGATAACCTCTGGGTGAGCGTGTCCAGGCTAAGACGCAGTCGGCTGCGTAATTGACAGGGCTTATTATGACAGAGAGAAACTATCGAGATATTGACAAAGGAAGCGCATCAGCTACCATCGATTGTTCAAGAGTACCTTGTTTGAATGGTGGAGAAGATCACGTTTTACCCCGAGTATTGCCATCGCTCATGTACTTAGTAGACTTTGCCATAATGCGAAAGGTAGTGACGTATATTAGCTCGGGTCGAAATGACAAATGACGTCGAACGTCAGGCTGCCTGCGGCCGTCGGGCGTTCTACGTAGTACCAGCGGCGCGCTGTCGACTCGCTCGAATCATCTTCGGTCCCAGAGACGGCAGGCGAACGTGAATAGGGACAAGGCGGGACTCGAGCTTGGTATCTTTGGCGGCCTGCTCTGAATCACCTGCTGGCCGTCCGGCGTACGTGGACACCAACGTCCAGAAAGCTCGCGGAGGACTGGGCCAATAACGGGGATACCATGGCTGGCGCACGGAGCAGTATATACGCTATGCCGCCTGCCAGTGCCTGGGCGTCGAAGGCACGAGAAGAGAGGTCGAAATGTCGTGACTCGTGGGAGACAACTGGTCTTGTCGTCGTGGAATCATCGAGCAAATATAATACAGATTCGGAGTGTGTGATTACGCACCACAGCTTGCTAGTTGACTCCCACCATTTCGCTACTACATTGTGTCGTTAGAAGACCATGTCGTCAACAATGACTAGTGCGTACTGACCAGATGCAGCGCGCACTGATACCGATCATTGAACCCAGAAATTGAAATTAATGCCGGTCGCGGCCTATCTGCAGTGGCGTTCTCAGCGAATGGCGAGCATCTCTGGACCAGTGACGACAACTCGGGGGTTCGATTGTGGCGAGTGAAAGACGGCAGACAAAGGGCAAAAAGGGATGGCGGCGAGGATGTCATATGTCTCGCTGTGCCCAAGGATGGCAGATGGATCGCAGCGGGGACAATGTTTGGCGCCGTGACTCTGTGGGACGCAAAGACAAAAGTCTACTCGCACAGGCTAAAGGAAGACAACGGCAACCGCAAGATCAACGGAGTCGGTTTCTCGCCCGACTCGACTCGACTCGTCTCTGCGACGAACAACCGGACAGCCTCCATCTGGGACATTGAAACTTGCCAACGAGTACAGACACTCCATCACGGGGATTTTGTGACAGCAGCCAAGTATTCTCCACGAGGCGATCGGATCGCGACAGCCACTCCTGATTCCGTTCGCGTCTGGGACAGCAACGATGGCCGCCTGCTCATGCACATCCTAATAAAAGCAGCGCCGTGGTCTAACACTGGTCTCCTCTGGTTCAACAACACCCTCTTTGTCATATCCGAAAGTA
This sequence comes from Xerocomellus amylosporus, assembly GCA_038090735.1. NCBI lineage: Eukaryota > Fungi > Basidiomycota > Agaricomycetes > Boletales > Boletaceae > Xerocomellus > Xerocomellus amylosporus. Next base: position 4,944 of record JBBPNE010000561.1, on the reverse strand, counting down.
AAATCAAGCAAATCGAAGCATCCACAGGCTCAGCAGTCTCGGAATGGCGGGTTCCCGATAGCACCGGCTCCTCGTGCATCGCTCTACCAAAGCATGGGGAATTCATTGCATACTCGACACAGCGTACCGTCACATTTTGGGACGCGGCGACACACACCCAGCTCGGTCTCATCCAACACCCTCAAGACATATGTTCAATCGCAGTCTCACCAGACGACCGGTTTCTCGCAATTGGTGGAGAGGACGGGCAAATCATCATTAATAGTCTGTCCCACATCTCTGTAAGTATCTCGTCTCGTTCGATTGTGGTGCATATGAACAACTTTCTTGCTCCGATCATTTTCCATTGAATTCAATCCGCTTGTCTCGTCCACACCCCACGTTCCATGCTGCGCTCCATTGAAGAACAATCAACCCGCAAACCCAGAAGCATTCATATAGGATGGTCGCTGCGGGTTCACTGTCGAGGTAGAAGAGATCACGCCTACGATATCAAACAAGCTGGTAGACAGCGTGCACACACTAGACGTACTGTAACGATTTTCTATCGGTACGCGATACTCGTATCTCGCGTTCACTTTCCTCGTGAGCATTGTTTCATAGTTGTAGTTTCTCGCCCTGTTATTTCCTCGAATCCTCTCTCGTGGCCCTCAGCTTGATGTACTTGTTGTAGTCGATGTTGTTCATTATATGTTGTTCTATCTCAACATTTATTTTCGAAACGTGCTTTGATCCATCTTGGTAGATCGATGGTCCACCGGTCCTAGCTTCTAGTACCTGTCGAAGCCAGATATGTCTTCGGAAATGCTGCCAAATCCATAAGCAAAAGGCTTATCGTGACGCCGTCGACGCTTCGACTGGCCTGTTGGGTTGTCACGACATTGCATTACCGACCAATGCCGGACTACCAATAAATACGCTTTCAAGTTGCCGTACGCACCACCATACCAGCAAAAATCCCTAATCCCCCTGTCACCGTCGTTTCTTCACCCTGTGTCAAACAACTTGCACGATCTCCATATCCTGATCATCGATATTTTGCCTATTGGGGGAAGCATCCTTGGTCAGTTCTCGGAGGAGTTGGTCTTTCAACGGTGAATCGGACGCTACGAAGTGAGCGCAGCGCGATTCTTATGAATCAACGAGAACAAAACAGAAAAAGCATGTTGTATACATGCATCCGTCACTCACCAAGCCATGTATGAATGACATGCGGAGTTTCCTTGGTATGTCTCGATCGTTTGCCTTTCCAACAAAGACGGTCGTGTGAACACACTCACCCAGAGGGTATCTTGATCCGACGGTTCCACGGCCTCCACTTCGCCGACGAATACCCTCTTCGTCACGCGTCGGGCAGGTCGCAGACGGCCATGGGGGCTCTGCTTGGCAGTACCCTCTTGTTTGTCACCGTCGGGTTCATCAGCGCAACTGGTAGTACGGCGACGCGCATGCAGAGCGCGAAGACCGGTTACCCCCGTCTCGATCCCTTCCCTCAACTACTCACAACTCACTGCAAGCGACACCCCTGGCCCAGAATCGCCAGAGCACCCTTCTCGTGCACACGGAGAATCTGGCGATCGATTCATATCGGCGATATGCGAACGTTCTATCGTCTCATGGGCGACGGTAGTCCCGCCAAAGCATCGCACCATACCCACAAAATCATCCTTCGACCGGCACTCCCACGGCAGACGCCGCCATAAAAGCCAAGAAAACAGATAGGTGGAATGATGGATACGAGTCATGACAGTGTTCGCTCTGTGGAACGTGGCTGTGTGATAAACATACGAGGGACTGGGCCAACAACTCGCCCGTGTCAATGAACATTAGCACCATGCGTCCAGGTCGAAAGCGGATACTATGTCTGGCGCACGGTGCAGGATATACACTATCTCGCCCGCCTGGAGGTAGAAGGCGACGAAATGGACGAGAAGAGAGGTGGGGTTGTCTTGGCACAAGAAGCACCGAAGACGCGCGTGACTCGACCATTCTATGATGCAATACATGCTGCGTAGAACAGTCTGGTTGCCAGAATAGGTTGAAACACACGACCTAGAGGGTTGGTAGTGGTGTGGGCGAAAGCCCGAGGGTGGGGTGGGCACCAAACAGGTCACGAAATGAGGCAAAGACCGAACAGCACGATGGACGATATGTTGGACGGCGGACCTGGGCCTCAGCTGAGAACTGCAGTTGTGCGGCGGAGCGGCAAATTGCAAAGAGCCACTTACTCACTATACTCTAGGAAGGTCACACTAGTGACGTGACCAAACCCTGCTTGACCTGCCGCCTGCTTGACCATTGACTAGGACTCCCATCATTGCGCTGGCAGCCTGAGCGCTGCTACGTTATATCGCTGATGACGATGACCTCGTCAACAATGACCGGTGCGTACTGAGTCTACTGACAAGATGCGGCGCGCGTTGACGCTGAGCGCTGATCGTTGAACCTAGCAATTGAAATCAACGTCGGTAGCTGGGTATATGCAGTGACGTTCTCAGCGAATGGCCATCTATGGACCAGCGGCGGAGGGGGGGTTCGAGTGTGGCGACCGGATGGGAAACTAATGGCAACAGTGGATTCAGCAGCGAAGGATGTCCTGTGTCTCGCTGTGTCCAAGGATAGCAGATGGATCGCAGCGGGGACAGGCCAGGGTGAAGTCTTCGTGTGGGACGCAAAGACATACGAAAAAGTCTTCTCGCAGGGGCTGACGAATGTTTACCGCAATATCAACGGAGTCGATTTCTCGCCCGACTCGACTCGACTGGTCTCTGCGGCATCGCATAACCGGACAGCCATCTGGGACATTGCAACTCACAAACAAGTACAGACTCTCGACCACGGGGATTGGGTGAGAGCAGCCAAGTATTCGCCACGAGGCGATCAGATTGCGACAGCGACCAAAAAAGCCGTTCGAGTCTACGACAGCAACGATGGCCGCTTGCTCGCGGACATCCCAGTAAAAGTAGCCCCGTGGTACAACACTGGTCTCCTCTGGTTCAACGACCACCTTTTTGTCATATCCGAAAGTAAAATCAAGCAAATCGAAGCTTCCACCGGCGTATCAATCTCGGAATGGCCAGTTCCCGATAGCACCCATTTTTCGTGCATCGCTCTACCAAAACATGGGAAATTCATCGCATACTCAACGCAGCATACCATCACATTTTGGGACACAGTGACACACACCCAACTCAGTCTCATCCAACACCCTCAAGACATACGTTCGCTCGCCGTCTCACCAGACGACCGGTTTCTGGCAATTGGTGGGGACGGCGGGAAAATTACCATTAATAGTCTGTTCCGCATCTCTGTAAGTATCTTGTCTCGTTCGATTGTGGTGCATATGAACAACTTTCTTGCTCCGATCATTTTTCCATAGGATCCAATCCCCTTGTCTCCTCTACATCCCACACTCCAGGAACCAGACATTCGGATTGACGACACTGCGCTCCATTCTTGGAAGCACAATCAACTCGCGAACACGGAATCATTATTGACCACAGCAATCCACGAATCTCGCAATTCAACCCACGATGCACTCGCTAGTCGAGCTCTCGTGAGAGCACGTCTCCGCCGGTGGGATGGTGCCATTGCCGATGCTACAGAGGTATTTGTTTCTCCGCTCTCCCATGCGCTGTCACTAATTGACATCAAGTCCATCAAATTTCAGCCCTCCGCCATCGGCTACATTGCAAAAAGTGTAGCCCTTGTCGGCAAAGGTGAAAAGCACAAAGCATATCGGGCGTGCGACATTGCACTCGAGCGTTTCCATTCAGCTCACGTTACCTTTCTCCTTCTGATCAAGGTGCGTGTCCCACGCACACAGCTTAGTTTCCCCCAGATCCTCATACTGTCTAGGCTATCATCGTGTTTATGGCCGGAGAGCACGACGACGCGATATCTCGCGTCGGCGACCTCATCGATACTGTTCGGTTCAACTCAATATGTTATGTGGTTCAGGTACGTGCATAACACGCTGCTACACGAAGAATATCACCACTGACACCTCGAGCAGGCGCACATGTATCTTCTCCACGGAGACTCGCGCATGGAGAGTCGTGACTACAAGGGTGCAATACGATCTTTCGAGCGTGCACGAGTCCAAATGCGAACTCACGCCAGTCGAGCACTCTTGGTGATCTCACTGGCAAGTTTGCTAACGGCTATATTCCAGCGCATCGAAATGACTTACAATCTTTGACAGATATCTGGATGGAGGTTGGATGACTTCGACATCACAATTCAACAGCGCTTTTGTGAAGCCCTCTATGCCGCCGGCCGCATCAAGGAGGCAGGCGAGTCTTTACTGGATATAGTAAATACCGTTGACGAAGGTGCCTATATGACCGGACCCATCGTTACCTGGGTGTCTGGCAAGTTATGTTACTCTGTTTCTCTGTTATCACCTGACACTTCGCCACAGATTTCTTGCAACGATGTCTCTCCACCCCCGAAAGCGGTGTTGACACAACCCTCGGTACACCATCCCCAGCGCCGCTCTTGAGGGAGTGGGTGAAATCAAAATTGACAGACGGTTCGTGGATAGATGCTTTGGTTACCGCTCTCACTGTGAGTATCTTCTTTTGCTTTAGTGCCCCTCGTTGGCCTGACACTCCGTTCGTTTGCAGTTTACAGCCCCGCGATTCACGATTTATCACGCCCTCTGCGACCGTCTCGAAATCACCAATCGCATCACGGATGCAATCGCATGTTTCCACCAAATGAACAGTGAATTGGCGGGCGAGACAAACACGCATGGCGAGCAGGCGAATTGGGCCATAGGTGAGGGCTTGAGCAGTCACGCATGCTGAGTTTATATAATTGATCCCCTTCAGACTTCAAGCGGCGTTGCACTGAAAAGCTGGTACACCTCGGAGACACCGCAGCGGAGGCCCGACAACACGATGAAGCCATTACTCAATATTCAACTGCATTGTCTCTCAA
>JBBPNE010000560.1:0-17736 GCA_038090735.1 Xerocomellus amylosporus | reverse complement strand
AACCCCAACTACTCAGACCTTCGGATCTTCACACAGGTGTAATCCTATACTTCCCCATTTGTGTAGCTCCATTCTGTACCTTTAATATCCCCAGTTGTATGCTCAGCCCTAGATCTGGTGTCTACGCCACAAGCAACATTCGGACCTCCAAGACACTGCCTCTCACTTGGGTATTACTTATCCACAGCTCAGTATGAGCGTACTTCCGAGCTCTCCGCTTTTGGACCTTTTGCAGTGTACAACATTACTATAAGTACTGTACATTTGGTTAGTAGACCTCATTTTGATTAGTGCTTGTCTCCGGCTACATGTCTTAGCCCTTTGTCCTCTGTAAATCTATGACCCTCCTCCACACTCCCACACAAGATCTTGGTTAAACCCTTCAGAGTCTTCACCAGATGCACCCGAACCTTAAACTCACCGTTGTCCTCTCCTCCTCCTTCCTTCCGTCTTCTCTGACCTCCAACCCAGGTCCATTCATCAACTCACCTCCGAGTGTGCTGTACTTCACAGCCACTCAAGCGTCTACCACCTCTGAGCCTCAGAGCTCATTCGGACCTCCTTGGTGCCACCGTGCTGGTGGACCTCAGACCTCCGCCATCCCCCTCGGTAGACTTCGGAAATGACAATAGAAGTGAAATTAGGGACACCGTGACTTGAACTGGGCACAGCACATACATATGCTGAAGCCGAAGTCCCTCAGACAAGTCCAACTCCGTGGTTCTGGAGTTGGCGCGCTCACTCTTTGGATCTCCGTCTCTGACATTCCTCACACCCCGAGAAATCCCGTCTCTGACAGTGGAAAATCACGTGTTTGACAGTGGGCCCATCAGTGTGTTTCCCCCTCCTCTGACAAATCCCCTGGTGGGGCCTGCATGTATATTTCCCCAAGTCCTAAATTTCATTGGCAGGCCGACCTGTGTGTTTCCCCCTCCTCTACCAAATCCCCCGCATGTATATTCTCCCTAGTCCAACAATCCATTGGCGGGCCCACCTGTGTGTTTCCCCCTTGTCCTCTTCCCACCCTGGTGGGCCCGCCTGTATATACTCCCTATTCTGACAATCCATTGGAGGGCCCACCAGTGTGTTTCCCCCCTTTCCACTCCACACCCTGGTGGGCCTGCCTGTATATTCTCCCTGTTCAGACAATTCATTGGTGGGCCCACCTGTGTGTTTCCCCTCTTTTCTCTCCACACCCTTGTGGGCCTGCCTGTATATTCTCCCTCTTCTGACAATCCATTGGTGAGCCTGCATGTGTGTTTCCCTCCTTCCCTCTCCACACCCTGGTGGGCCCCCCAGATATTTCCCCCAGCCCCACATTCTATTGGCGGGCCTGCCAGTGTGTTTTCCTCATTTCCTCTCACCACCCTGGTTGGCCCACCCCTATATTTCCCCCCTCCTCTACCAACCACCCTGGCAGGCCCAGCATATATTCTCCCTAGTCCCACATTCCATTGGCAGGCCCACCCATATGTATGATGTAACCCATATCCACTATGTCTTTGCAGGCCCTCTAGTCTATACCCCTGTAATTCCGACCTCCCTGTTGACCTACCCAGTGTAATCCTACTCATTTCTCTCACTCTACAGGCAGGCCTGTCTGCTTATCAGCAATTGTTTTATATATTATTCCCAGGCCCACAATGGGGTGGCCGTATCACTCGTGAAATTGTGACTACGTTATGTGACTCACTGTTTTGAGCTGTACTAGTACTTGGTAGGTTTTCTTCACTCCTTTGCTCTGCAAGTTCTTCTCACTCATTCTGCAGATTTGTTGGCTGCTTTCTAGTCTCCTTGGTGCTGGTCAACACTCGCAACACGGCAGTATTGCCTCTGGTACGTTCAACATTGTAGCTTCGGAGGAAACATTGGAAGAATATGACCTGGAGCTTTTGAAGGAAAATACAAGTAACTTGTTCAGAAATCATCTGACATGGCTTCACCATGGCCATGGAGGTGGTTCTCCCCAGTTGCATCCTTCTTTGCGACAGAAGCAAGCAGTCAAGTTCTCCCAGGATGATCTTGATAACAATGATGATCTGCCCCAAGTCCAGGATATTCAACATATGTGGGATGACGAGAGGGCATGGTAGGGGGGATATGGATGATATGGATGATTTCATTGACTACGAAAATGAAGAAGGTACTGGCACTCTGGACGAGCAGGAATGTAAGCAGACAGAAGGAGAGAAAAAAGCTGGAACAGAGCTATGGGCTCCTGACTGGAGTTCGCTGGTATTGCTGTCAAGTAAGTACAGTATCCACTTTTGTACCCTGTCCCTTAATCACCTGTCTTAGTGCTTGGGATGAAATTCACGATGTGCTTAGTGATAGTAGTCATGAGTATAATTGGGTGTTAGAAGGCAATGACAAAGGAGAGTATGAGGAGTGGCTTAAACCTGATTGAATGAAATATCAAGATGTTTGTTCTATCATTTATTCCACTTGGGCTAGAGTGGATACTTACCACCGTTTTTCAGGTCTTTGAACTTTCAGAAATACTTGCTCAGATGCTTACAAAAGACAATTGTCATATCCTGTATTATAGGCTCGCTTCCGAGCACTCCGAGCAGGTTCCCACTCGGTCTGTCACGCCTGAGTTAGCCTAGTCCTCTTGGTCTGATGAGGTCCGAGACCTTGGAGCATCCTGACACTTGTATTACTCCCGTCCATTCTTGTACCTTCCTCTATCTCCATTCGAACTAGTTTCTTGCTACCTAGTATTATCCATGGCAGTCCCACAACTTGGGAACTCTCTCGCCCCGAGTTGACTCCCGGGATAGCCTTCTGTCTCGGAGCACTGCAACCTCTTGAGGTTTCCGCAGTATTCTCCTTTAGTATATAAATGTAGCTTTACGACCTGTGTACTTCAGTCTGATAATCAACCAAGATATCTACCTCCTCTCAGAAGTCGACGAGTTCCCTCATCAATCACTTGTGGGTTAGCTCAACGCTAGACCTCGCACTCATCGTCCCCTATTCATCATTGTTGTTACACTTTTTCTCCTTCATCATCATTTATACCTCCTCTCTTTTACTCGTCGTACTCATGTCTTTCTTGGTATGTTTCGCTCGGACTGGATTCACTGTCTCCTCGTCATTGACGCACTGAATCCTTCTTTCCCCGTTCTATGATCATCTCACACCGTTCTCTAGTTACTACCGGGAGAGACATGGTCTTATTGTTGTTATCTCTTATGTTCTTATCATCAGACTTAGCCCTCCTTAACTGATTCTCTTGTATCAGTTATGTGTTCCTGTTTACTCACAGTTCTGTCTGCTTCTCCGATGTTCCATGATGACGCGTCCTCTTGTACTTATCCTAGACCGTCTGTACTATGTACCTCATTCTTAATCTATGCAATCTAGCATCGACTTGCATCCTTGACCTACGGTCTCGTCCTTAGTCTCCTCAGTCCTTAGTCCCTTTCGAGGCCTTCTAATCCCTCGAGTCCCTTGAGTCCCTTCGTCATTAGAACCTCTGTCTCAGAGACGTTGTGACTCTTCGTGAGTTCCTCCTCTGACCCAGACGTTGTTTCGCCTCGACTCTTATTGACGCCTCGTGTAACAAAAGATCAAGAATCTCTCCTCGTCCCTCCTATTCAGGAGCAGGACGTCCCCCTAGCCCTTCAACACGTCCCAGTGGAGCCTCAGAGGCTTCAGAGCACCAGACGACAGCGACGAGGAACCCCCACCCTCGAACCCAGTAACACCCAGTCCCAGGGTTGGACGTCGACCGCACACTGTGAACCCTCGACCCATCCCAGCACCCCCAGCACCACCCGCTGTCCCTATGTCTAGACCTGTTGAACTTAAGGCAGCCCTTCCTGCCGATTTCTCTGGAGAACCCACAGATGCGGTGCAATGGATCAAAGCTATGAGAGCCTACTATGCCATCAACTCCGCCATCTATGTCACTGACAAAGAACAAGTCATGACCACCCTCAACAAACTCAGTAAAGGACGAGGAGTCTCCTTCTCTGAAATGTGGTATGATAAAATGGCTAACACGGCCATTCCTGCCTCTGAAAAGACCTTTGACAAATTCACCGAAAACTTTGAGTCCACCTTCTACCCATTCGATACCAAAGCTACCACCCGATTCGATCTCACCAAACTCGTTCCAAAGTCCTTCAAACGACCTGATGGAATCACCGATGATGGTTTCCAAAAGTATATCACCGACTTTCAGAACCTGTCCTCCAGGGCAGGAATCACAGATGATGTCGCACTCATTGATCAGTTCTCTCTCGGAACCAGCAGCTGACCACCATGATCCTCTCCATGGCCACCATCCCTGTCTCCATCGACAAATGGATCGCTCAAGCGAAGACCTTCCACGCCCAGAAAATGCGCATTCTTGCCTTGAAGGGGGGAAGAACCCCCACCTTCCACTCTGCTCGACCCACTCGCAACCCTGACGCCATGGACATTGACGCTGTTGTCCTCTCAAAACTTACCCCCACTGAATGTGCCAAATGCATCCGTGAAGGACGATGTTTCCATTGCAGAAACATCGGCCATAACGCTACTCAATGTACTAAACCTCAAAACTCTCAACCAAGAGTAAACCCTCGCCCTCAGACCATCCGCTCTACCGAAACCAATCCTCCCACCCCTTCGCCCTCTACCACCCAGAGTCCCTCTGCCTTCGAAACCTATGTTAATTCCCTAAAGACCCAGGGAAAGAATGAAGCTGAGATCCTTCAAGTACTCCAGATGTGTTATGAAACACCCAAAGAAGAGGTGTCTGTTATCTCGACCATTGACCAGGATTTTTGAACCGGGAAGTTACCTTGATGTTACCTTCCCAGACTATCTCCCATGTACTAGTAGCCCCTGCCAATGAACGAACCCTACGTTTCCCTGTCAAACTACATGTTGGAGAACAAATCGTCGAAACCACAGCCCTAATTGATTCTGGAGCCACTGGCAACTTCATCGACCTCAGCCTTCTCACCTTAGCCAACTTCCCTTTAAAGAAACTACCCCATCCCATTCGAGCTTTCAACATCGATGGTACCACTAATCGAAAAGGTACCATTCTATGGAAAGCATCCACTCTCATGTCTCTTTCCCAGAAACCTGAGGACGTTGACCTTATGGTGGTTAGCCTCGGTCGTCGACAGGTTATCTTGGGAATGCCTTGGCTAAAAACCCAGAATCCCCACATTGACTGGAAATTCCATACGCTCACCTTTCCCTCTGCCCTCGCACCTAAAGACTATGTTACCCCGCAATGATACCTACTTCGTTGGTTGGAACTCGATGTTGATCAGGAGCTTTCCAGGCTATACACTCAGCGATATCCATCAGGGCTCGATGCGTCTCCTAGTGAGCACCTCGCCCCCATGGAATCCTCGGACAAATCCATCAACAAGATCAACATCTCCACCCAGTTGGCACAGGATGCCAAAACCACAGACATAAAGCTACCCAAATGGTGCAAAGATTTCGAGGATGTGTTTTCTAAGAAAACCTATGATCTCCTTCCCCCACACCGATCCTATGACCACACCATTGACCTTAAGCCTTCTTTCACACCAAAAATTGCCAAGGTGTACCCCCTGAACCCTAAGAAGAAAGACACATGTCATGCTTTCATCAATGAACACCTCAAGACCAGGCACATCATACCCTCGAAATCTCCCCAAGCAGCCCCATTCTTCTTCGTACCCAAAAAGGATGGATCACTATGACCATGCCAGGACTATCATTACCTGAACTCCCACACTGTTCGAAACGCGTACCCCCTACCACTCATCCCTGAACTTATCGACAACATGAAAGACTCCATCCTCTTCACCAAGTTCGATATTTGTTGGGGTTATAACAACATTGGCATTTGCAAAACGGACCAATGGAAGGCTGCATTCATCACGCCCTTCGGCCTCTTTGAGCCCACTGTCAGGTTCTTTGGCTTCTGCAATGCTCCGCCCCCATTGCAAGCCTTCATGAATCACATCTTTGCTGATATGAGCGCAGAACGTTGGCTTAAGATCTACATGGACGACCTTGGAATCCACACTCAAGGGGATAAAGCTCTTCATCATGAACGAACCCGACGCGTTCTTCTCCGTCTCCGTGAACACAGACTCTCCCTCAAACTCCCCAAATGTTTTTTTGATGCGCCCAAGATGGAGTTCTTGGGCATGATTATCGGTCAAGGACAGGTCGCCATGGACCCAGTCAAACTCTCGGCCATTCGCGACTGGAAACCCCCAGCTTCTGTGAAGGGCATCCGCTCGTTCCTCGGATTTGCAAACTTCTATCGCAAATTTATTCCTAACTTCTCCCATGTCATCACCCCCCTTAACCTCCTCACTCGAAAGGACCAACCGTGGGCCTGGACTCCACTCCAACAATGGGCCTTCGACACACTACGAGAAGCATTCTCTTCGGGCCCTGTCCTAGCCATCCCTGATGTCACTCGCCCCTTTTCTATCATGACCAATGCATCCCTATTCGCTGCTGGCGCTGTGTTACTCCAAGATGATGTCAACGGTGATTCACACCCCTGCGCTTATTTTTCCAAAACCTTCATCCCAGCTGAACGAAACTACGATATCTATGATCGAGAACTCCTCATCATCATTCTCGCCTTGGAAGAATGGAAACAATATGTCCAAGGTACCTCCCACCCCATCACAATCATCACCGACCACAAGAACCTCTCCTACCTCAAAGATCCTTGCAAACTCTCGCGTCGACAGGCCTGCTGGTCACTTTTCTTACAGGACTTCAACATCGTCTGGAAAGTCCTACCTGGCACAAAGATGGCTCCTGCCGATGCTCTCTCTCGACGTGATCATATTGACACCTCCTTGGACAATGTTGATGCCTCCATTGTTCGCCAACCGGCCGTTATCAATGCTTTAGACCTTACACTCACCCATCATATTAAATCCTCCTCCTCATCTGACCCCCTCGTCCTGCGTGCCCTTCAGAACCTCGATGATAACCCCCCCCTTTTCCCTCATTCCTCCCTTGCAGATTGGACCTTCAATAATGATCCGCTCTACTCCATTATATCCATGAATCTCCACTCTCGGGTCACCTCGGACGCTTTCACACTAAGGCTGTCCTCGAACGGGACTTCTGGTGGCCGGGCCTCTCTGTTTTTGTCTCGAATTTTGTCACTGGATGCGCTATCTGTCAACAAAACAAGACCCTCACACACCCGACCACCCCGCCTTTAGCTCCCATCCCATTTTCTTCCACCCTTCCTTTCAAACAACTCTCTGTCGACCTTGTTACCGGGCTTCCTTTATCCGATGGCCACGATTCCTTAATGGTTGTGGTCGACCATGGCCTTACGAAGGGGGTAATTCTAGCTCCTTGCTCTAAAACCATCGATGCTAATGGAATAGCTCAACTCTTTTTCGACTTCGTATTCAAACGTTTTGGTCTATACGACTCCATCATCTCTGATACAGGCCCACAGTTCGTGTCTGCCTTTGCCAGAGAGTTAGCTTGCATTCTCAAGTATGATATCCGCCTCTCCTCCGCATATCACCCTCAAACGGATGGACAAATGGAACGCACCAATCAAGAAGTCGAAACTTACCTTCGGATCTTCTGCGCCAATAACCCTCAGAAATGGTCTAAGTTCCTCACCTCCGCAGAATTCATCCACAACTCCGTCCCCCACAGTTCCACCAAAGTCTCCCCCTTCTCTCTTCTTCTAGGATACGAACCTCATACTTATCCTCCCCTTGGAAAGACCTTCCTTCCGGCTCTCGAAAGTCGGCTCTCTTCCCAAGAAACCGCCCGAAAAGAAGCCCTTGCTGCACATGAAACTGCCTGTCGGATCATGATGGAAAGATCCACTCAGAAGTTTTCCCCTTGGAAGGCCGGAGACAAGGTATGGTTAGAAGCCACAAATCTCAGGCTATCTTACCCTTCTAGGAAGCTTGCACCCAAACATCATGGACCATTCGAAATTGCTCAGGTACTATCTCCACTCACCTATCGACTTCGACTTCCCCCCACATGGAAAATACACAATGTTTTCCACGCCTCACTTCTATCTTCTTTTCACCAGACCGAAGCAAATGATCCCTCCTTCTCTTTCCCACCACCCGACATCATTGATAACGAAGATGAGTACGAAGTTGATCACATAGTTTCCCACAAAGGATCATCTGGACGATGATTGTACCTGACCGCATGGAAAGGCTATCCTTCTTCCGAAAACACCTGGGAACCAGAAAGTAATCTCCGTCATTCTCCCACCATCTTATCCAGATATAAGCTATCTCATCGTCTCCCTTAGTTTTCCCTATCTCTCTTTCTCTCTTCCTAGGAAGCGGCGTCTCTTTGTGAAGTACCCCCCTAGCGAATGTTCTTTGACTTTCTTTTCCTTAACAATCAATATGTCATTTCTCTCCTCCTCTCAATCTCCTTCGTCGTTGTCTTCTACCTCGTCTACTTCCCCCTTGCGCTCTTGTCGTGTGTTGACTGCCTACTTACCCATCTCCGCCACCCTTTTGCTTTACGCTGCCATCCTCGCAAATCCCATCCTCCTCCACGCCGTCGAGGCCCTCCCCCTCTATGAGGAAGACCTGATCTGTCAGGAACTCGATCGTTTATTCCATGACATCTCCTCTACTCAACAGTACCATGCCTTGGCCGCCCCCAGCGATATACCTGCAGAATTTGGCATCCCACTTCATTTGTCCCTCACACATTTACCCCAACGTGTTCTCACTCTTCTCCACCTGCATGGTTTTCACACCTTCATCGAACGACTTTCCCCCAACATCATCTATCCCACGTTTTGTCGCATCTACCTCACTATGACCATGCAAGAGCGAGATCGTTACGTCGAGTTATCCGACCTCCCTACACCTCGATCGCCCTTTCCCGTCCCTGTTCCACCACCAGCTGAGCCTTCTTCCACTCTTTCATCTTGCCTGTCCTCACCCCCACCATCCTTGGTCTCTTCTTCCCCAACTGTTGTTGAGGCTGAGCTTGGCCTCGACGAAGCTATCCTTGAACGAAATCGTTCCTTTCTTTCCCATCTACCCAATGGAACCGAAGTCGTCTCTGCCCCCACCAGACTTATTCAGTCCCCATTACCCGTCGTTCGGCATCAGCCCTCACCGAGTGCTTTCGGTGTCATCGTTTGGGTCATTACCGTGAAGACTGCCCTGAATATGTCTGTCCCCACTGTCATCTCTCTGCCCCTGGACATCCCCAGCCCTCTTGCCTCACTCTCCAATGCGACTTTTGTCATAGATGGGGACATTCTGCCCACTTCTGTCCTTCCAGGATCTGCGCAGTTTGTAATCAACATGGGCATGTGGCAGACGACTGTCCTTTTGAAACGCTTTCCGTTGAACAGGCCACCCATATCTTTGGCTCTTCTCCCCCCTCTGGATCGGGAACTTCCTAGAGGGATATTGATCGAACCTGGGGCTCGATTGTACGAAGGGGGTAATGTTACAGTTTTCCTCCTTCATCATCATTTATACCTCCTCTCTTTTACTCGTCGTACTCATGTCTTTCTTGGTATGTTTCGCTCGGACTGGATTCACTGTCTCCTCGTCATTGACGCACTGAATCCTTCTTTCCCCGTTCTATGATCATCTCACACTGTTCTCTAGTTACTACCGGGAGAGACATGGTCTTATCGTTGTTATCTCTTATGTTCTTATCATCAGACTTAGCCCTCCTTAACTGATTCTCTTGTATCAGTTATGTGTTCCTGTTTACTCACAGTTCTGTCTGCTTCTCCGATGTTCCATGATGACGCGTCCTCTTGTACTTATCCTAGACCGTCTGTACTATGTACCTCATTCTTAATCTATGCAATCTAGCATCGACTTGCATCCTTGACCTACGGTCTCGTCCTTAGTCTCCTCAGTCCTTAGTCCCTTTCGAGGCCTTCTAATCCCTCGAGTCCCTTGAGTCCCTTCGTCATTAGAACCTCTGTCTCAGAGACGTTGTGACTCTTCGTGAGTTCCTCCTCTGACCCAGACGTTGTTTCGCCTCGACTCTTATTGACGCCTCGCGTAACAATTGTCGTCCCCCAATGACTCCGATGTATCCCGACCCTTCTGACCCCGACAAAACTTTGGGACTTACGGACTTCTTGACAAGGGCACACCACATACGGTGAAGCCAAGTCCCGAGCGATAAGTAGACTCCGAACTTCTCGGAGTCCCTTGGAAGTAGAAAACATGGTCCTGACAACGATGATCTGATGCAGGCACAAGACATACCAGTGCGCATGCAGCTCAACACCTCTTCACTTTCCCCTAATGCAACTTTATCTCTCCATCAAATCCTTACAGAAGCAGAGATTGATGACACCACACTGTCTCATATGCTCTGCATTTTCTCTTCATCCACGGGTTCGGAGTTCCATATATTTGGACACACAAATGGAATTATATCTTGTATTTCAACCATTGGGATATGCATACCAGAGTTGAGCTTATCAGCTTGTCTGAGTTGTGGAGGATATATGCTCTAGGCCAGAAGTATTGTTCTCTGCTTGACTGACAGAACACCCTCGTTTGCTTGACTCAATCTGGAAGATGAATACCTCAGGCAGTCTATCAGGCCTACGATTGAATGCATCAAGATGGTTGCGGACGCGACCGAATGGTTGTCCATGATATATAAGGTGAATAAACAAGACTCGTTCAACTTCCACTTCCGCGATGATGAAGAACTCAATCGCAAGTGTAAAACCCCAAGTCAGATCTCTGCATACGAAGTTGCGCGGAAGAGTGTTGTCACAAAACTGGTTGATGTATATCATTCTCTCAATGGCTCGTTTTTTGTCCTGTACTGACCCATGTCAAGCCAATGATCCCCCCAAATTTGTCAAAGACGAAGAGTTGAATCTGATCACTTTTACAACCCCTGAATCGGCCATATCTCAGACATCTGACGAGGTGCCATGGCACCCTAGGATGATCCTCACCACTGAGTTAGGCCAAGATCCATTACTCCACCAATCCATGCAACACCTGTTCAGAACTGAGGTGCAAATATCAATTCAATCCACAGATCGGGGTGTCAATGAAATCACCAAACATTGGCATCCTTACTTTGTTTCCTTACAATCAAGTTCCTTTTCTAATATCCTGTTAATCAACCTGATTCCCAGTGCTGAGGCCGAGTTCAATTGGTGACTGTCTACCTGACCGGTGAAGCCAACTTGAAGGCCCTGTTCAAGCGCCAGCTCAACAATGTACAACAGCATTGCTGGGTCATGGAACAAAGAGCGATCTTGGCTCGTGATTGTCAACTTGGAACCCCACAATGGCCTTATGCAGCGCCGGCACTACCCCTCCTGCACTCCAAACTTCAGTTGCACTTTTCTAGTGTCCTTGACCTAGGGTACACTGAAGGACGATTCAGGGTACATTGCACCCTGGGAGAACCCCCGGCGCTCATTGACGATATTCTGTGGTTGGGCCCCTCAGTCCAGCGTTGTCAGACAACCTTACAAGTCCACCCATTGCAGTTCCATTGGTCGCCATGTCTCCTAGCATCAACCATCACCAGCCTCCGGAATCTCTACGCAATCAGATAACACCTCTTAACGTGAACGTTGCTGCCTGCCGCAGCTGATTCAGTTCCAACACAATGTCGTCGGGTAAACCGCTTTCGTGTTCTAGCACCACCCATGTCATTTCATCCACGCTCGAGGCTGCCACTGTAGTCACCTCAAGTTGTGGCAATAATTCTCCCGCTGTCTCTCCTTCCCATTTGATGGTAGAAACCAATGAAGATAATAGTGCAACAACTTGGAGCACACACTACAGGCACAACAATTGTTTTGGGAAAGTCCCAGGATCAATGTTTTCCCGGACACCATGTTGGTCCTCACCTTGTTGTGCAAAAATCATTTCCTGATGATTTTCTTTGCTGTCGGGCCAACTGTCATCCCAAGCATGGGACTAGGTACACAGGCTCAAGCCACTCAACCAGAGTGTGTGTTGGAAAAGCCACAACTGGACATTGCTGTAGAGGATCCCTGGGCTTTGAAATCCAAGGGTTGTGGCCGGCCCCCTTCTTCTGTGGATCTGCAATTGTCTGGTCCCAATCCAATGCACAGTATGTTGCTGAACACGATGGCACAGGAGCAGGGTCGCAGTTATATGTTGATGTAAGGTGCACATATCCATGAAATCAAAAAGAGCATCATCCTCTTTGCATGGTGATATGATTCAGATTCAGCCCTCCAAATAGATGATGTCTTCAACAATGCTAGTGTCCCAATCTGCCTCTCTGCAAACAAGGTAGGGCTTGGCTGCCTTTTCATGACACACATGGTAATGGAAGCCTGACTTGCCCAAGAGCCTGAGACGATGGTGACCCGATGCTATAGGTACCAGTCCGGTCTTTTGACCCCTGGACAGTGCAACCGGACCGAAACAGGTCCTAGAAATGTCCCTGGGCCAGGCAACCGGCAACTGGACCGCTTAGGACCGCTCCGAAGCAGTCTAGTTGGTTGCAACTTGCGACCGGTCTATTACTGGTCATCATGTGAATATCTGGCTCAGCGGTGGCGTGGGCGAATGTAGTATACACTCTCAGCCATCTATAGAACCTTGGATTACGTAATTCGGTTCCCAGATCGCCGAGATATGGCCATTTCCGGGTCACATGTCATTAGAACATACATATAGAATGTATATACTTGTAGTAAATCTGGATCAAATCATAAAAATATGGGGGAATTAGGGGAAGTGGGGGGAAGTGGTGGCTACTGGACCATCTAGTTTTAGAAGCAACTGGTTGCAACCAGTTTTAGACCGGTCCTACTATTTTCTGAAATTTCAAAAGACTAGACCAGTCAATAATTAAACCCTGGGCAACCGGACCGATCAGTCCAGTCCAGTTGCCAGTCTTTTTGCCAGTCCTAGAATGGACTTTAAAACACTAGTTATAGTTGTAGGTGGCTTCACAATGGCAGCAACCAAGTTGACCTCTCGAATCAAGGAAACTAGAATTGTTAATGGTGGGGCTCCCAGCATTGATGCTGAAGGCTGCATTTCAGGGTGGGGAATGGAGCCAACTAATGAACAAATCTTGATATCTTGATAATTTATCACAACGATGGAGTTGCCCGAATCTATCAGCATGGTAAACGAGCTACTGAGGAATTCGGCGCGCTCTCGCCCATTGCAAAGTAGTGGGTCAGTTTGGTTCATTATGCTGCAAACCCCTTGAATAATCTTGCATCACTGGACCCCAATATTGTTGCAATCTCACTTGAGGACGAGGACCAGCACCTTGTTAGTTTCCGACTTTCTAAAATCCCGTCACTGGCTGATATTGACTCAGATTCCGAAAGAGAACCTATGGCACCAATATGATCAGGGTTGACATCAACCATGCAAGTAATAGACTCTTATCACTGACACCTTTTACTGTCCTCGGATCATTGCCTGTTTATCTCCATACTCATGGTTGCAGCATCCATTTCTAACCATGGCAGTGGGAGCCATCACGAGCCTTGGGAGGTTATCGCATGTGTGCAATTCTTGTGATGGTATTGAGGACAGCAAGTGCAAAGGATAGTCATTTTATGGATGAGGTGGTTGGCCAAGACATTGGCAGGCCTTTTGGTTGGGCAGCAAAGCGTCTCTGTAGAATGGGATTTTTCACCAACAGCAAATCGGATGCCTTTGGGTTCCTGGACCTGATCTACTAGTAGTCATTCATGTGATCACCCGCACTCATGCGTACAACACATAATTCAAGATAGGATATCAGCGTAACTCAGTCAATAAGTTACTTGTGTTTAGAGGAGGCACGCAGATAGAAAATCTGGGGTTCACCCAGGCCCACGAGGGAGAACCAGGCAAGCTTTGCACGTGCTGGTTGGTCGAGACTGATCAAGGAGACGCATCAGCATGGGAGCGTGTGCATACGAGGGAGAGGAAGAGGACGTATGATTCATTCACTCTTCCAGTTTGGTGAGATAGTCCAGCTTGTCCATGATCTCTTCAACAAGTCAGTTTGCACACCTGCCCCAATTCCAGAGAGAGACTCTTGATTAGCAATGGTGCTGGTGGAGATAGGTGAACAGGGCGAGCGAAAGGAGTGGAGCATAGAAGACGTACTTGTAAGTTGATCACATCCGCTCCGGTGTCAATATTGAGGTTGATCACGCACATTGTGTTCCATGCAATCTTCGTCTTGACCTTTTGTGTTCATGTTCAACCTGTAAACCGACAAACATGGCATGAAAGAGACAACTGACATGGGGCCAAGTAGTTGTTAAAGCACACACCAATCTCGCCCTCAGCATGGGCAGTGACCGCAAGGCATGTCTCGGTGTGGCAAACTTTCAATGTGGATTTCTTTCAGGTGTGGTTTGACAGGATTTGGATCAGACAACAACGTGAACTAGAATGCCTGAGTCTCAGGGCCGACACATTACCTTTCAGAACAGAAGTCTGTATAGTATGGAGCAAAGGAATAGCTAGATTTCGATGGTAGACTTCGAGGTGCCGCACTAGACGGGCAACAGACTCCAAGGATGGGATGGCCTGGTGCAGTGTATACCGGCACAAGCCACTCAGTCCCACATAGTTGGGCCAGACCGCAGCTCTGGTCTTGTTCTGATCCACATGCAGTTCTTCAACTTGGATTGCAGTCACTAGACGGGCGGCAGACTCTGAGGATGGCACGGCATATACTAGGTGAGTGGCAGAAGCCACTCAGTCCCACAAAGTCGGACTGGACCGCAGCTCTGGCCTTGTTCTGATCCACATGCAGTTCTTCAACTTGGATTGCAGTCTTGCAAGTCCCGCCCGTTTCCGAGGATGTGCAGCATACAGGCGAGCACAGGCCACTTGGTCCTACGTTGTCGGACTGGAGCACAGCTCCCATCTTGTTTTAATCCACATGCACTTCTCAAACTTGAATTGCAGTCATGCAAGTCCTGCTTGCAAGTCCTACCACCGAGTCTGTCCAATGGTGTCCCGCCTCCCAAAGAAATGACGTGTACCCCAAGTTCCTCGCAGGAGACAGAATCATGAGGTGTCTGCACAGTGCCAGGTAAAGATCCTGGGATGTTGCAATTTTGAGTCGTTGATCCTGTTCCAGGTTGCATAGTAGTTACCAGTGCACATTTGTCTCCGCTGCTCTCCAGAAGAACCAAGGGTCTGAAAATGAGGCTACATCACAAGCAGAGCAAACTCAACGGTTCTGTCACCTTGCATTACCAGAAGATTCAATCAAATGAAACTGGATCTCTGAGTGTGAAGAAGAAAACCATCTGTTTGCACAGGGACCCAGAGAAAAAACCAAGTAGAACTTCAAAATTTCAAGACATGGTTATCCCTGAAGTCATCGACAAACTGCCAGAGTGTGTTGATCTTTCCATTTTCAATGATGTCCCGAGGCAGCGAACTGCATCGGTGGGTTAAACGGCGTGTCGCACTACTCCTTAGATGTAACCTAATGTTGTCATTGGACTTTCCACTTCTCGTTTGGATGCAAGAATATCGTGACAAGTTTCTCCGAGAATTCATCCATATGGAAGGACACTGCAGGATAAACATATGTATGCGCTGTAAGACTGAGCCTGCAACACATTGGTGTCATGATTGTCTAGGCCTTGATATATGTTGCAAGAGTTGCATGTTGGGAGCGCATACAAGCCTCCCTCTTCATCTAGTCAAGGTCTGTGTTCACGCTGTATGATGCACCACTGTTAATGCTCTTCACTCAGGAGTGGACTGGCACACATTGGATTCGGAAATCACTCAAAAACTTGGACCTGGTCATCCAACTCGGCCACCCATTGGGAGAGTCATGCTACCTTCCAAGGGCCCCAGATTCCGATGATTTTGTAATTATTAACAGTAACGGGATCCATTCTGTGACTCTGCAATTTTGCGGCTGTGAGTTTTCAGAATCTCATGTCCAGCAACTCCTGCAATTCCAGCTATTTCCTGCGAGTACCAATAAGCCACGAACTGCTGCCACCTTCAATGTCCTCGAAGAATTCCATCTTCTCTCACTTGAATCAAAAGTGTCCACACATCACTATTATAGTGCCCTTGCTCATTGTAGCAATAACGCAGGCTTCTCACCTCCAAAGGTAATGTATCAATTTCGCCGAGCCTCCATACACAGGGTTACTGTGAACTGAACCTTCTCACCCCTAGGACCAATATGAGCAATTGTTATGAATGGTTCGTGAATGGCGTCACATGATGATGCTAAAATGGTCAGGATGTGGTCATGATCCTGCCGGGATTGAAATGACGAAAGAAGGAGACTGTGTGATACTCTGTCCTGCATGCCCTCAGCCTGGGAAAAATGTCCCAGATGACTGGAAGAACATGCCCAAAGACAAAGAGTACGTGTACTTCATGTATTGAATTCACGGTCCTCATTTTTCATCAGGTGGCTATATGCCATTTTTGTGGCCATTGATGCCAACTTCCACCTGAAGCGAAGAACAATCTCCAAAGATGCAGTCGATCCCAGCCTGAGTAATGGTTGGGTGTGCTTTGTGGAGGAATCATCATACAAACAGTACCTAAGTGAGAACTCCAGTACCTGACAAGTGCATACATTTTCTCAGTCACATAGTCCATGAGTGACCTGGGCCACAGAAGAGCCAATGTTCGAGTCATGGTGCTGTTAACAACGCCGACACAAAGGCGTCGGTAGGCCTCGCAGCCACTGGCGCTGGAAGTGTCTGTTGTGCATGACACAAAATGAAACTTCCCAGTGGGGTTGGCAATTTGCAGAAGGGGGAGAGGTTTGATCTGCACTCATGATTTAACTGGCATTAGTGTTTTAAAGTCCAGTCCAGGACCAGCAAAAAAAACCGCAACTGGACAGGACAGGACCGCTTGGCACCCGGACTGATCGGTCCGGTTGCCCAGGGTTTAATTATTGACCAGTCCAGTCTTTTGAAATTGCAGAAAATAGTAGGACTGGTCTAAAACTGGTTGCAACCGGTTGCTTCGGAAACTAGATGGTCCAGTAGCCACCATTTTCCCCCACTTCCCCTAATGTTACCATATTTTTACCATTTTATCCTGACTTATTACAGGTATATACATTCTATATGTATGTTCTAATGACATGTGACCCGAGAATGGCCATATCTCAACGGTCTGTGAACCGAATCACATGGTCCAAGATTCTATAGATGGCTGAGAGTGTATACTACATTCGCCCATGCCACCGCAAAGCTGGATAGTCACACAATGACCGGTCACAGACCGGTCGCAACTGGTTGCAACCAACAACTAGACCGCTTTGGACCGGTCCTAAGCGGTCTAGTTGCTGGTTGCCTGGCCCAGGGACATTTCTAGGACCGGTCTTGGTCCGGTTGCACTGTCCGGGGGTCAAAAAACCAGACCAGACCAGACTTTAAAACACTAACCGGCATGATCTAATATGTAATTTTCTAGATACATCAACATGGATTACATGTTCTTTTCGGCACTCAAGGGCAATGGGCTGAAGAATTTTAATGTCTCCTACAACATTGTTTGCCAGTGGAGCTGGCATCTTTGGGAGCATACAGTGACCTCCAAAACCGTTGCAATGCCTAACCCTGACACAGCGCGCGAAGCGCGCTGCAATCACCCGTGGGAACTGCGCTTAGCTTCGGTGGACACAAACAAAGTACAAACCCTTGGCTACAAATCGGTCCCTGGGTCATGTGATTCGGCCCAGTAGCCATGGAGATATGGCCATTTCAAAACAGTAATACCATTGCAACAGTTTTGCACCTTG
>JBBPNE010000559.1:0-17791 GCA_038090735.1 Xerocomellus amylosporus | reverse complement strand
AGTGAGTGGAAAGAGGGTGTAATGCTGGGCTTGGGACGTCCGTTCGTAAGCACGGTGTGGGCAGGGACGGGTGAGTGTGCCCACCTGAGCTGTCCGAGTCGCGAGGATCTCGAGGCGAGGCGCCGCCAAGGAGGGTCGTGAACGTGAAGGCGGTGACCACCTTGCCGTCGGTGAGCGGTCGGATGGTGAGGTCCTCGTGATACCGCTCCTGATGTGCGTCCGCGACGGCGAACAAGCTCAACACGAGCGCCGATGCGACTGTTCTTTTGGCCATGATAGTTGGTGTCCTACGTAAGCGGAGGCACGAAGCGGCGTACGGATGAGCTGAGCGAGATGGCCTTCGCTGTCTTCTTTCTGTTCGTCGTCACCCAAGCCAAGCCATTAGCTTCGTTCGACGCTCGACGCCCGAACGCCTGTTCGTGCGCCGGTCAAGCTGACTGCCCATCCCGCCCTCACAGCTCACCTTTTCCCCTGCAGGCTAGGGCCCAGCCTTGAGTCAGAAACCCGCAGTTTCTCCCAGTCACACACAGTCCAACCTCTTCTCTACTCGCTATCCTTGACCGATACTCGCATCGCATCAAGGAACTCCCCATTACGGAGAGCACTTTTTGCAGTGCATGTGCAAGCGACGTTCTTTCCTCTTGTCCAACTTGATGGTTCTCGAGTAGAATCCTTACATTCTTATTCCTCATATTCCTTCATCCAGAAGTTGCTCAGCCCAACACTTGTTTCGCTCACAGCGAACTTGGCCGAAGCAGACGGGGCGGGACAGCTGTCATTCTTCGATAACTACCCTCTCCTATGTCGGAATTTGAAGTCTGTCGAATTCCGCTTTGCAGCCTGCCGATCGGTAACTGAAACGACCATTCACGCGCGTAATCAGGAGGCCCTCAGAACGTCCTTTTCAATGTTCCCATCGACGGCACTGCTTTGAGACAGTTGTCCACGTTGCCAACCCTCAGGGCGCTCAACGTCAAGCTTTCCAAAATATCAAAACCATGAACACCCCCTTTCCTGCCCACGGACCCGTAGCCGACTGACATCAGACTCGGAGGCCGTCGTTGCCTTTTTGAGTGTGCTTACGTCCCAATCGCGCACAAGGCCCCTCCAGATACTCTTTCTATCCAGCGGGCATGTCTCCCTTGCAAGAACACCAGATGGTAAGCGAAGCTATGCGCTATCGTCTCTCACACGAAACACTCCAGCCCCTCATGGTCCACGGATCGCTTCGTGAGCTGACGATCAGGCGGAGCGAGCAGATCTCTTTGGATGATGACGAGGTAACGAACTTGCCTCGCAGCTGGCCTATGCTTGAGGTCTTCGAATTGTATTGTGGCCGTGGGGGGGTACCCTCCATACTCAACCAAGCACGCAACCCTTCGGGGTCTGCTAACGTTCGTCAAATCTTGCCCGGAACTGCACACGGTCAGTTTGCCTCTCGATGCCAGGCAAGTCCCGGTGGTCAATGAGGCAGAGGCTTGCGAGACAAACTTTGGTTGCCTCATTGTGCAAGAATCGCCAATCGATCAAGCTCGTCCGGTGACAGAGTTTCTGTTTAAATACCTTCCGTGGGTGACACGAGTTGACGCGAGGTTTCGGCCGTCAAGGAAGGACGCCTCACAGATCAAGGCCTATGAACAGGCATGGAAGGAAGTTCAGATGCACTTGAAGGAATTTTATGCCCTTATTACCCGCGATGTACATTATGCTTCGGGCCTTACCGAAGGGCCAGCTATTTTCGTCTCGATGGTATCGGAATCCATTCATGTCCTGAACATTTGGGAGTATTCAATCTTGATTCATGAGGGTATTTTTGTTTACTAGTAACATATAGTTATAGTCAAATGTATAAATTCCTGCACTCTTGTAGACTCGTCCCGAAAAAGAGTCAGGGAAGACAGTCGTTCATTCTTCCACTATGATGCAAGCATACCTATATGTGTGCGGAACCGGTTCCCAAACACCACCCTGAAGGAGATAACGTCGTGCGTTCTACAGCTCTGCCGATAGGTAGCGGTCGCCGACTGACTCGGCTCCCCATTCGCATATTCAGAGTGATCAAGGCTATGCCACTGGAATGTAGCGTCGTGACTCACTGCGATCATAAATGTCCCAAGACAGTATGTGATAGTCGGAGCACAAGGTAGCTTGATCCGATACTTGTTCGTATCTGGGATTTCCCCCCCATACTTATGCTGACTACACGGTATGAAACAGAGAAAATGTAACGTAACATGATCGTGATGAAATGCATCATGGTCACGTTGCGGCGAGCCTGACCGCGCTTCTCCCGCCAACAGCAACTGCAAACAGACCAAACTCGTGCCTTTGCATTGCCCCGCATGTGAGAGTATGTATGCTTATATTGATAGCTTCTCTTGGCAACACCAGCCTCAAGTGGGGCAAGTTTGGACTCTGCACTCGACCCGAAACCTTGAGCGCTTACGCTCATCGTCGAATTTCCGCCTGCGACCTGACCGTTTTTGCGCTTGTATCATGGATCGGGAAATGCACTCCGTTGAGAAACGGTCTGCCTCTGAGTCCCCTGCTCCTCCCTTAGCTACGCCCGAGGAAGAGAGGCGCCTCGTCAGGAAGATCGACCTGCACATCTTACCCATCACATGTCTTCTCTACCTCTGCGCTTGTGAGTTTGGTTTCCCCTGTTGTCCCTGCCTCTCTTGCTTATTAGTTGTGTCGGCGCGTCGGCGCAGATCTGGATAGAAGCAACTTGGGAAATGCTCGTCTACAAGGACTTCCTCAAGAAACCCTCAACGGCGATCCTACAGGTGTTCTCTACAATTGGGTCAACTCGGCATTTTACTTTTCATATGTGCGTGCATATTTTTTTTGTGTTCTGCCCGACCTGGTACGAATGCTGAATTGCGATGGCATGTCGTTCCTTCCGAAACTACCCAATCAGATCCTGTGCCAAGTCCCTGCAACGGTCTGTTCCAAGCTCTTCCCACCGTCGCGTTGGATGGCAGCAACCGCCATCGGATGGGGGATCTGTTCTACCTTGTCGGTGAGTATTGGTTCCTACCACGGACTATTCTTTGCGACAGACTCAAAATGTTGCCAATTTCTGGTACTGTCGGGTTTATAGGCATCTGCATTCAATTTCGGAGGACTGATTTCCAGCCGGCTCGGTCTTGGGGTCTTTGAAGCTGGATTTGGTCCAGCTATCCCGCTTTACTTTTGTATGTGTCAACTTCTTCTGTGGGTCTCTTTCCACCCTGTTTTCTGTACCTTTTCGCTTCTCCCGGGAAGTCCTGTGACCATTGCTCACTACGAGATCAGCGTTCTTCTACACGAGGTCCGAGCTCGGTCTTCGTATGGGATACTGGTTTGGCTTTGCAGCCGTCGCAGGTGCTTTTGGAGGACTGATTGCTTTCGGCGTTCAACAAATCAACTACGGACCCCCGCTGACCACCTCTGGTGGAAGTGGCGGTGAGTCAGATTGGAGAATTCTATTCTTGATCGAGGTATTGCACACGCTGTGGAGAAGAGGACTGCGAGCTGATTCGTCTACTGTCGATTTTGTAGGGTATTCCTGCAATCTTGCTCGGTGTCATCACGTTTTTCGTTCTTCCGAATCGACCGGAGTCGACGAAAATCTTCTCGCAGAGAGAGCGGGAGATCGCCTTGGAACGTGGTTCGAGGGGAACCAAGGCGGACACTGGAGCAGTCGTGAACAAAGGTGCCTATTCGATTTCGGTCGTTCGGTACAGCCATGGTGGTTATATCTGATCCCGGGTTGTAGCGCACGTTTTCGCAGCACTTACGGATTGGCGCGTCTACGCTGGAGGGGTGATCTACTTTGGTCTGAACTGCGCCTTGGCAAGCATCTCCGCGTTCCTTCCCACGATCATCACGACCTTCGGATATAGTGGGTCTCTCTCTCTCTATTGTATCACGGGGATCAACTTTGACTGATCCGTACAGCCAATGCGCTCGCCCAACTTCTCACCGTTCCTCCATACGCAGTCGCTGCCATCGTGCTTTGCAGTGCTGCTTATTTCACTGATCGCTTCCAAACCCGCGGTCTCGTCATCGCCAGTTCGTGTTTCCTCGGTGCGATCGGATACCTGATCGTGTTGGTTGTGCCGACCAATCCGCACGCGAGGTACTTTGCCGTGTTTTGCATCACCAGCGGGACGTACACGTCCATCGGTATCGTCATCGCATGGTTCGCGCACAACCTCGGCTCGGAATCGAAGCGGGCAGCTGGTATACCCACGTTCATGGCTATCGGCCAGGGCGGATCGATCTTGGGTACCCACCTTTACCCGACCACCGACGGTCCTCGGTACATGTACGTCGTTCTCCCTCGTCCTCCCGCGGTCGCGCGTCGTTTATGGGTTTGGGGTTTAGCACCGGGTTTGCGACGACGTGCGCCCTCAATGCGCTCGGTGGCGTGCTTGCTGTTGTCCTCTACCTGTCGTATAAGCGAGACAACGCGAGACGAGATGCGCTGCATGGACGTTCCGATCCGGACGCGCCGGTCGATACGAGCGAGTTGGCCGACAAGGTGAGCGCGGTCGACGTATTGGGGACGCATCGTCGATGCTGATCCTGGATTCCTAGGCGTCTGGATTCAGGTACATCCCATGACGTCGACGAGGACAATTATTATTATTCGCGTTTACGTTTACGGGCGTGAGGATACCCAACCCATGCGGACGTCGTAGGGCTCTTTTGATAGCGGATTTGTGAAAGCGTTACCATGCGATTTTTCTTACATACATGGCTTACCGCCCCAATGAACATGGAATCGGGGAACCAAGACTAGAGCGTGGATCCTCGAAACGACCAAGTTTTGGTTCTTGGCCTCGGTGTCACGTATGTCCCGGAAAAATTGGATGGGCTACGACGCGTCAATGTTACAGTGAAGCGAGGGGGCCAGTAATGAGAGATCTTGCAAAGTCGATGTTGTCTAGCGGAAGACGTATGACTGGGTTGGTGGAGACGGAGCATGTTCAACTTGGCTGGGATAACCGGCGCCGCACGACGCGATTTTTGTGATATCATCGGGGGTGGTACACTATAGCATTGCCCTCCGGGGCTGGTGTACTCGGTCACTGGACTCAAGAAACTAACGAAACCCCTTGAATGAATAGACGACAGTGGCAAGAAACCTTACAACTGAATCCCACTGGCACTTGGTGGTTAACGCTAGCTTTTAAGGTTTAGGTTCCCCTTAAGCGCAAGTTAACCAAAGCCTTCCCACGGGCGTCGGTTGTAGCAACGAAGGGGTCGCAACCCCTCATTCAAGGGCGTCGGTTTTTCTTCTCCCACGCATTTCGCTGACGATCTGGAAACCTGTCTCCGGGTCCGGGTCCAGGAATACAAGGTCGTCTGCTATGCATGGGTCTCAGCAACTCCATCTCGTCGTTATCTCCAAACTGGGGAGATCCTTGACTCATACCTTCGTGAGAAGGATATGTCTTCGCAGATGACTGGAAAGACCCGAGGCCCGGAGGAACTGACTCAGCCATGGCTTGGGTCTAGTTTCGAGTCACGACTCACCACTGCACTGGTAACCATAACCGCTTCCAGTGCCCTTGCTGTAATACCACCATGTCCGAGTCTACCACGTCAACCGCTGATACCCCTTCACCGACATTCGTCCATACTCCTGCGTCGTTACGCTATGCTGTTACCCACGTGTTTCTTCCTGCCCAGCCCCCTGACGAAAACGACTATACCCTAGAGAACGATCATTCACTCGCTTGTGCGGTATGCATTGCTACCCGTGCTTATGGCACGCGTATCTGCGGAACCTCTGAGCAGGCTCAGTGGCACCGCATCACAAGGATGTTGGACAATTTGCAAGCCTCCGTTCAGTCGCAGCACATGAACAATGACCACGTCATCTCCCAACTGCGGGGAATGGGAACAGGCGGTACGTTCCAAGTTTCCCACAGTCTACGGATCCCGGGCCGTGCTCACAACCTCTAGATATCCTTGGGTTTTTCATCCAGCGTCAGAATGCCGCGATTATCCTCACGAAGTGGGAGGACTGTACGTTGTGCGAGGCATTCGAGGTGTCCCCAAGCGAAGATGCTGTAGAGAAAACGCCAGAGCCTCTGATACGTTCCTATCCTGGGTCGGCCGTCGAGACGCCCAACGAGGTGTTTGATGATGAGGAGTTCCAATTCGAACTTGCCAATTTTCTCTCTCGCCCCAACGCTGTCGGACTGGATTCTCTCCCTCCTCCCGCTAATCCATACTACATCCATGTGCTGCTTGATAACGTCTTGCAATTCGACATTTGGCGTGGTCGCCCTACCGTTGATGTTCTTCGCATCACCAAACGCATTCGCGACCATGTTGGCCGCGTGTGGACGGCCCGGCCTGCGATCAAGGGTAATTGGCGTCGCTCGCCTCTTTGGCTTCTCATCAGGGTTGCAATTCAAATGACGGTTAATCGTTCTCTTGGACATACTGCTTCCTACAAAGGATTCATACTTTTCCTCATGTGCACCCTTGCAGGGGACGAAAGTCATGCAACTCTCTCCAGTGATCTGCTTCACTTGATGTCATCTCAAATTCTCCGACGTTTAAACAAGCTTGGTTCCTCTACCCCCGACTGGCTCTCCGAAATGGCACTCGAGACATGCACTTGTCTTCGTGAGCTGCTTGACGCTAGGTGGGGGCAGCTGAACGCTCGTCCATCCCCATTTCGGAACCCTTCCCAGGCTGAACTCACCAGAGACACACAGCTATCCCTCCTGGACAGTCGTGAATACATTCACAACGCTCTCGCAAATCCTGGCCCTCGAGTACTTGGTGCTCCCTTCCATCCCACCCATCGCCGCCGCGGCACTATCAAAGACTTCTTGTCTTCGAATGGTACCTTTTTTGATGAGGTGTATGGTTCTGACCTTGACGTTACTCTCTATGACGTCGAGCGATCGGTTGAAGAGGGCATCGACGATTGGGTTGCCTGCGTCACGAATGTGGACGAGGCATGTGCACAGCTCGAGATCTTGGTGGACAAATACATGGTGAAGGATTGGGAACGGACTCGGAAGTTGACAACCACAGAAGATATATCCACCAGACTGTTGACAGGGATCGAGCTTTACGTCGCGCTGGATAAGCTAGTTGTGCAGGAGATTCCCATGCTCGCTGACTATCGCCCTGAAATTTCGATCGCAGGCCTGGAAAGACTATTCCTGCGCAAGACAACAAGCCTCCATCGACTTTCCTCCTTGTACCAGTACCTCTCTGCGCGCCATTTTCAATCTTCGGGATGCTCGGTACTTTCGGACGAATTTACCGAAGACAGTTTCCCCGTCCGTTATTATGACCAATCTCCGCATCTTCAGTAGCTCAAAGCTCGCATCGAGGACGATGCAATGAAAAAGGTCGCTGGACGTGCCGATCCGCAGGAAGGTTCAAGTCTGTCATGCACCCATGATGAATCTCAAGAGCCCCAGCATCGCACCCAGTCACCACTGCCCGACTTACCATTGCATGCCAAAGTCGTTGTATTCGAACTGCAATGCCCACCGTGCATTCGTATCTGGCGTTCTGCTGCACTCCGCATTCTGCATCATTACTACCAGGATCGTGATTTGAAAGAGGAAGGTCATCATTTACTTGCGCATGCCCCTGGATTGCAGCCTTACTTTGTCGATCGCCAAGGACCACCCCTCCTCGTCCAGATCCACTTTGCCTACTTTTATCCAGGGGGATTCCAACCCCCAAATATTAGCCCGATCTTACGCTATGTTGTTCAACTTCCCTCTGGATCTTCCAGAACCCCAGGGGAGGGTCTCTTGTGGATACTAAGGGGCTTCTTCGGTCATGAGTTTCCATTCAAGCTCAAATACGGACTTGAAGGCCATTGTCCCTCGTGCAGAAGCTTGGCAAAATATATGGAGAATATCTCCCACACCTCGAACGACGTCTTGTCGGCTCAGGCGGATTGTCCCGCGGATCTCTCCCTCGACGAATTCATCGCGTTTGCACACTTGCGGAGTGGTGGTTCGCTCCAATGGCTCAACATCCTGCAGGGGCTGCGCAGCAGAACTCTCAACCTCCGTCGCCACCAGGCTCATTTCCTCCTCACCCACGCCGCCTTTCAGGTTGGACCGCTCGATTTGGATACAGGGTCGTGGACCTGGCACCAAGAACTTCAAGACTCGGGCTTTTGCAATGCCCTCCTAGACGAGCTTGACAGCTTGATCGTGGAGGTCGGGGCTCGGTCGGTCGATGGAGTATTGATGAGCACTGTTTCTCTGCTGCTAACTCGGGTGCTTGCGTCGAGCCCCAGCGAAGACGTGTCGGAGCGAGCCATCGCACTTCTTCGGAGTGTACGCAGGAAGACGTTCAGTTGGGTGCAGGAGCTATCATACGACCTGGCAAAGGCACCTACGAACGAAGAACGCAGGAATCTCTTGCTGGACATGGCTGCCACTTGTCGAAGCACGTTTCACGTTGGTCCTGATATCCTCCGCAAGCTCTTCCATTCTGCAGAGGATGTCGATACTCTCCTTTCTTGCGGATTCTTTATACAAGCACTCTGTCCTGAATGTATGTCCAACTCTTTTGAATATCGAGTATTCTCAACACTCATACTTCGACTCTTCAGACATCGATGATAGATATTCGGGACTGCTCCTTGGACGAGACAGTCGTCTCTTTCTCGCTCTCGAGGAGGTCTTGGCGGATGTAATCCTTGCCGATGTGTCAGACTACGGTGCTGACCTTGCAGTTGCCAAGATCTTTGCTAGCTATCAGCCAGGTACACAGCGATGGGAGCAGTTGCAGCATCCAAATGCTCGTTGGCTTGTGTGCAAAACCGAAGCGACTATCGACCAACCCTCGCAAACAGTGCACATGAACCTGCTCGATGGGGCACTTCGAGTGAATGGCCAACTGTTAGGTGGATTGCCGCGTGATCTTAGGGAAATCTTTCGTGATGTGTGTACATTCCGCAATTTCTGATATTAACGAGGGTTCCTGACTATCGTTTGCAGCAAGGCTTCTTTGCCATACCGTCCAATCTCCCAGGAATGGATTTGATGACCCTCCCTATGATGTCCAACAACAAGGTAAGTACCAACGCTACGCGACATGGTCATGACGGTTCAAATACTCGTAGGTGCACTTTTCGCTGCGAGATCACACTTTGGTGGTTCGAGCGCAAGGCGATCAAAGGGACGAGATCCTTGAGCTGATTCCTTCGAGGAAATTTCGGGGTGACCTTCCGCAAGCGCTTGTCGACGGTCATGTACATTGGTTAAATTCATTTTCAAAGACCATCGAGATACGCCCTCGCGGACGGCTTTGGGAACAATCTTCTGAGCACTGGAGAATTGATTGTGCGTCGGGACAACATCGTATGTATAATGGTCGTGAGACACTTGTGGACATCCGAAGCCCCACGTGGGCCATGGTTTCCGAATGTTTCAACTGTTTCAACAACGTCAAAGGAATAGGATGGACCCCCAGATACTCAGACGACGGATACTTGCTGAGCCAGTCGAGGAATCTCCTGATCACTACGTTCCCCATCGACCCTGTCCAATCCGCATCGATGCAACGGTTGTCTGTCACTTTGCCGCGTTATGACTTGTCCTTCTTTGTCAATGAAAGGGAAGAACTTGAATCCCGCGACTTCAAGGACATGGTTTACGACGAGGACCAATGTGTTGGGGCATTGTTCGGATTAGAGAACCTCCTCGTTCTTCGGCCAAAAACCCACATTGCGGGGACCCTCGTACCAGAAGCACTTATCCGCAGACGTGTCCTCATTCCAAATGGCTTCCCCAAAAGACATGGCATCAATCAGGTTCGGATTGACATTGACGCGTTCCATCTCGCTCACTCCGATGGACCATTATATTACACCTACGAGGTGGACACAGAACTGGGTTGCTTGATAGGGAATGGGAGCTTGAAGAGCACCCGATTTCTTGCTTATCTGCATGCCTTGGCTAGCTGCCATCGGCCTGATCCACTGACAGGCAAAACGGGTGCTCAGGCAGCACTTTGTCTCCTACAGTCGGCTGGGTGTCGGTCGATCATGAAGCTCAAAGCACTCGATGACGACGACTTTGGTTGGACTTCAACCCTGTATCCTTCAATCAACGCCGCGTACAAGGAAATCCAAAGTAGATATTACTGGAATCGTGATATGCATTCCCACGAAGCTTTCACAGCAGTAGAGAAGCATGGTGCGCAACCGGCCACATATCTATCTCCTTCGAATGCTACTGGACCAGCCTCTCTAGAAGATTACGATGACCGCAAATATTTGACAACATGTGTCCGGGCCGCTGAACCTGGACTAGCCACTCTTCCACACTCGATATTGTCTGTCAATGAGCGCTTGCCTAGACAGATCGCACTCGATCATCTACTTTGCACCCGCCCAGCACCGGAACTACCGGCTCGTAGCGCCTTGCTTCGCGAGAATCACAGTACATCGTCAGATGACATCCCCCTATTGGATCAACTATTCTCCTCCCTTCGGGCGAACTCCTCCTTTCAACGAGAATATCTCGCTCACCTTGACACTAGCGCACAATGTGCTCGCATGGTGTCTCAGATTACTCACAAAGTGGTGGGCGAGAATCTCCTCGAAGCACTTAAGAAGCACTATGTGCGGTGCAGAGTCAGCTACCTGGACTCTCTGGACATTCTGAAGAAGAGTCTGGGTCCAACGACCGATCCGCACGAACGAGCTGTTGATCGATCTGGTCAATGGCCGTCGATTACTGCAAATGACCTCTTGCGATCTCTCGCGTCCACCTCAACAATCGACATCCCTCCTCGTTGGAAGAAATGCTTGATATCGTTGGCGTTACTCCTTTTGGAGCTTCAGCGTGCCCGGAGATTGCTCCGATTTGCTCTGGACGGTCTTGAAGAAGAATTCGCGAAGGAATTGGAGAACGAGGGATGTGACGGGTGGAATGCTGAAGAGTACCCGGATTGGCTGTTAATTCAGGTGGCTTTCTTCTGTTTGAATACGCGTCTCTACTGACACCGCTCCTCGTCTTTGTCAGATTCAGGGAAATTTTCTCATTCGTCGCGCTCAGGCAGAAACTGCGATGGAAATCATATCCCCACGATCGGGTGAAAACACTGTGATGCAGGTCAACATGGGTGAAGGGAAATCGTCCGTGATCATCCCCATCGCTGCTGCCGCTCTCGCAAACGGCAAACAGCTTGTTCGTGTCGTCGTTCCAAAAGCGCTGACGGTCCAGATGTTCGAATTACTCGTTGCTCGCCTTGGCGGGCTCACTAACAGGCCGATATACCACGTGCCCTTCTATCGAGCCGCCGAGTACAACAGCGGTGGTATGGCCATTAGCCCTCAAATAGATGATCTACACGAGCTCATGTCTCAATGCATGGCCGAACGTGGAATTCTACTTGTCCAGCCAGAGCACGTCATGTCACTCAAGTTGATGAGCGTGGAGGAACAGATACGTAAAGCCAAACTTGTGATCAACCCGATAACAAAGCATCAGAAAACGATTTACGAGCACATCAAGATGGCGTCGTCACTCAGATCGGTGCGCATTGATAATTATACATTGGTGATCATTAATTCAGCTGACTATTGAAATACAGATACCGGGAGACGGTTATGTGGGCAAAATGTTTCGATTGCTGAGGCAATCGTCGAACCGCTTGAGAAAAAAGGACACCGCTCAGGCTGGCCACCATGACGAGCGCAGTGGGGGCGCTCGCGGTACTTCCGACAGTGCATCCGAGTGGCTGAGGCTTCAGAAGTGGCTTCATTCTCATGCTCGAGATATTCTGGACGAGAGCGACGATATCCTTCACGCCCGGTTCCAGTTGGTCTACTCAATCGGCCCCCAGCAGCATATGGATGGATACCCTGACCGATGGACCATTATTCAACAAGTCCTGCGGCTCGTGAAGAAGCACGTATATTCCATTTCGAGATATGCCCCCGACTCCATAGAGTATGATTGCAACCCACCTGGATCGTTTCCACGTGTTCGCATCGTGCGAGGCACCGACATCGGTCGGCGCCTAATCTCGTTGATTACGGAAGACGTGATGGCTGGACGGCTTCTCAATTTCAATTTTCAACACATCTCCCCAGCATTGCACAACGCGATTCGCCGTTTCATATCGGACGAAGATGTCATACAAATTCCCAATACAGCAAAGAGGGTGGAGGAGTACGCTAATCGTGCTGACCAGAGTCATCTTTGGAGTGGGCTGCTACTACTTCGTGGTCTGCTGACCTCCGACATCCTCTTGTTTGCTCTTTCGGAGCGGATATGGCGTGTCGACTATGGCCTTGTCTCCGAGTCGCAGTTGCGAAGCAGAGGATACCGTTCTGCGACCCCCACAATGCTTGCAGTTCCATATCGAGCCAAAGACGTACCAGCACCCGACACCCAGTTCGGCCATCCAGATGTCACGATCCTCCTCACGTGCCTATCTTATTACTATGCCGGTCTTAGCAAGGAGCAGCTGAGAGTTTCTTTCGAAACTCTGCTCGACCAAGATGACCCGTCCGCAGAATATGCACTTTGGATCAAAGAGTGCAAGTCGGTGCCGGACTCACTTCAGAAACTCAGCGAGATCAACCTCAGATCATCGGAGCAATGGGACAGTGTAATATTCCCGCTTTTCGCCTGGAATCAAGCAGCCATAGATTTCTACCTTTCGCAAGTAGTATTTCTGAAGGAGGCGAAAGAATTTCCTTGCAAACTTTCTGGGTCCAGCTGGGATTTAGCAGAGAAACGAGACAATCTTGTAACCGGTAAGTGACCTTGTAGTAGTTCATGCCAGGCCGGTTACTGAACTGAGCATCAGGATTTTCGGGCACGAACGACGGTCGATGGCTGCTACCCATGTCCATCGCTCAGCGAGACCTCGACCATCAGACGGGAACCAATGCCAAGGTTCTCGCATATCTTCTTCAACCCGAAAATAGCTCCTATATGGTAACTCACGAGAGCGGCGAACGATGGACCACGCGTGCCTTCCTCCAAACGGTAGCCATGCAACAGCCCGGAATCCGTGTTGTGCTGGACGTTGGCTCGCAGATCCTCGACCTTTCCAATCACCAAGTGGCTACAGCGTGGCTCGACATCGCCCGTGATGTTTCTGGTGCCATCTATTTCAACCAGAACGATGATCTGATGGTACTCACACGAAATGGTACTGTTCTGCCCCTGTTGTCATCGCCGCTTTATCAGCAGTTAGACCGTTGTGTTGTCTATCTGGATCATGCACACACAAGAGGCACTGATATTAAACTCCCTATCGGGTCGCGGGCAGCGGTCACACTGGGTCCCAAGGTGACAAAAGATGCACTGGTGCAAGGTTCGTGTTGACGCTATGATTCAATTGCTGAATCTCAGTATGGTTTTCAGGTTGCATGCGGATGCGCAAACTGGGTCATGGCCACTCGGTCATGTTTTTTGCGCCGCCCGAAGTTGACCGGAACATTCGTGGGGGAGCCGCCAAGACAGATCCAAACATCCAAGTCACTACCGTCGACATCTTATGCTGGGCAATACACGAGACCTGGACCGATATTCAACAGCGAGCTCCTTACTGGGCACAACAAGGCATGAGTCATAAATCGAGATATGACTCTTGGTTTCGTTTCTGTAACAATGACCTCACAAGAAAACAATTGTCGGATGCATGGCTCCAACCTGATCTGAAATCATTGGCGGATCTCTACGCATTCTGCGAAACCAAAAACACCTCGAGTGCTCTTTCGATGCTGGACCCAGACATCCAGCAACGTTGCAAAGATCTCGGGGTTCTATCACTTCCCGGTGCACAGATGGCAGAAGAACAAGAACGTGAGGTCAATCGTGAACGGCAGCGCGAACG
Source organism: Xerocomellus amylosporus (assembly GCA_038090735.1). Classification (NCBI taxonomy): domain Eukaryota; kingdom Fungi; phylum Basidiomycota; class Agaricomycetes; order Boletales; family Boletaceae; genus Xerocomellus; species Xerocomellus amylosporus. The sequence continues at coordinate 3,943 of JBBPNE010000559.1, read as the reverse complement.
GGAGATGGAGCTACCTCCCAATGCAGAAGCAGCGGCACATTTTCTTCACCAGGACATTGTGACATTCGTGAAGACTGGTATCGTCCCCCCATTACACTCTGGCAGCGCCTTTCTTCCCGTCTTCATGACACTGGAAAAGAGTTCTGCAGCTACTCGCGAAGCAGATGTCTGGAGTCCATTTATCTTGGCGACGGTGGACTTCTGCAAGACGATCAGGCCTCGGTCCACTCGAGGGACTATGGATCAATATCTTCGACCTGTCCAGTGGATTCTCTCCAGTAACAAGCACCGCGACCAAGTACTCGTTCTGCTGAGTCCATATGAAGTCCACCATCTGATGCCAGACATCAGGGCAAGCGAATACGTCCACCTTCATGTGTACGCACCCCGCACATCGCAGCGCATGAAACCGTCCGACGACCTCAGACTTTATTCCATCCCTCCCCTGCCCTCCGACTGGACTCCGCCTTGGGCTCTGATCGACCAACTGAACGTGTTCGCTGGGCAGCTCTATCTCAGAGACCATGCATCGTACCTCCGGCTATGTCGTTTCCTCGGCGTAGTACCTACGAAAGAGCTGTCCGACGATACGGCAGTCCGGTGGAATCTGTTCAACGTCCCTGGTAGTTTCGAAGAGATGGATATCACGTTCTTAGGTTCGCCGCTACCTTTCGTGAAGGCATTACTTGCCATTCGGAGCAGAGGGCGACCCTTTACGCAGACGCACATGGGCAAAATTCTCCAAGGTCAGCTTCTAACAGAGAAAGACTTTTGAAGTGCCACCGTCCGTTGTTGTTTTGTCGTAAATAAATGTATTTTTTGTGGTTCACAGAACATTACACGAAATACTATATTACAGTCATATACCCGTGTTGTCGGCTTCGGCGCGTTCGGGACACGCGGTTGGCAGTGAGGGACGGCTCAGACCGGTCAACCTCTGTATCAACCATTATATGTATGCCATTACTGCCACCGGCGGGGTCGACTTCGCCAAATGGGTGTGCGTCGTTTTGGTGCTCTATCTCGCCAGGTAGCGCGGGGAATCTGTACGTGTTCCGTGAGTCGCCGTCCGCGAGGGCCACTGCGAGTCCCCTAGTGATGGTCGGCGACCCGCTTTTAATCGACAATGAGTTGTTCTAGGTTTTAGAACCCACGTGTATCACCGTTGAGCCGCCGGGAAAGACAAGTGGTACTTCCACGAGCGTAAAGCACGAAAAAAAGAGACATATGAAACACGACTATCACCTGGGATGACCAGGTTTCTTCGCCGTAGTTGAAATGTCTGTGACACGCACGTGCCACTGATCTATATCGATGAAGGGCAGCGGGTGTAGAATGCGAAGAAGGCAGCTTGTTCGTTGACTTTCACCACTGCTCTGTCGCTGATGAATGCGTCGTCGACAATAATGACTGGTGCGTACTGGGGAAACGGAGTCGCATTGATACTAACCGTTGGACAAGAGGGTTCCCCGCTCGTCGAAATCAACTGTGGCAAAAATATATTGACAGTGGCATTTGCAGCGAATGGCGAGTACATCGTCGGCGGTGGCTACAGTGATGAAGTTGAAGTGTGGCGAGTGCAAGACGGCAAACAAATGGCAACATTAATGGCAGCGGGTTGGGTGGTCTACTGTCTCGCAGTGTCGAAGGACGACAGATGGATCGCAGCGGGGACAACCAACGAGGTGTTTGTGTGGGACGCAAAGACATTCGGAAAAGTCTTCTCGCACAGGGAGGATAACACCACCTCTGGCCTCGATTTCTCGCCCGACTCGACTCGACTCCTCGTGGCAAAATATAACAACATCGCCATCTGGGACGTCGCAACTCGCCAAAGAGTGCTATCACTCGACCACGAGGGTTACGTGGCAGCAGCGAAATACTCGCCGCAAGGCGAACGAATCACAACAGCCAGTCACGTTGGATCTGTTCGAGTCTGGGACGTCGGTGGCCGCTTGCTCGTGCACGTCCCAGTAACCGTCACCCCGCAGTGCAACGCTGGTCTACTGTGGTTCAACAACCACCTATTTGTTCTATCGGACCGTAGAATCAAGCAATTGGAAGCATCCACCGGGTCAACAGTCTCAGAGTGGTCAGTGCCCGATACCAACAATCTCTCGTGCATTGCCCTACCGCAGCATGGCGAATTCATCGCATATTCTACAAAAGATACCGTCACGTTTTGGAATACGTCAACACACGCCCAGCTCGGTCTCATCCAACACACTCACCCCATACGTTCGATTGCACTCTCACCAGACAACCAGTTTCTCGCAATTGGTGGAGAAGGCGGGAAAATCACCGTCAGAAGTCTGGCTCGCATCACTGTCAGTGTTGTGTTGCTTTGGATTATGGCGCATCTCAACAACCTTCTTCTTCCACTCGTCTTTCCAAATAGGATTCAATCCCGGTGTCCCGTCTGCATCCCACTTTTCAGGAACCTGACATCCAGATCGACGACGCTGCCCTCGATTCATGGAAGCATGATCAGCTCGAGAACGCGGACGCATTGTTGACCGCAGCCATCGCCGAGTCCCCGAATCCGACCCATCATGCGCTTGCTAGTCGAGCTCTCGTCCGAGCTCGTTTGCGACTGTGGGACGCAGCCCTCGTCGATGCCCAACAGGTGCTTGTTGCTCTGGTCTCACATACACTGACACTGACCTCAATTCACACAAAGGCAATCGAAATTCAACCGTCCGCCATTGGTTACATCGCAAGGAGTGTAGCGTTTGTCGGCAGGGGGGAAAGGGACGAGGGATATCAGGCCTGCGACATCGCATTCGACCGCTTCCATTCATCTCACGCTACCTTTCTCCTTCTGGTCAAGGTCTGTATTTTCGAACTTGGTTCCCCCTCAGCTGGTCATATCCCTTAGGCTATCGTCGTGTTTATGGCCGGAGAGCACCGCGATGCGATATCACGCATCGATGACCTCGTCGCTACCGTCCACTTCAACTTAATCTGCTATGTAGTACAGGCACGTGCCCACGCTCCACCACGCGGCGAATATCTCCACTCACATTTTTAGCAGGCGTATATGTATCTTATCCTTGGAATCTCGCACGTGGAGCGCAGCAACTACGAGGGTGCAATACAATCGTTTGAGCATGCACAAGCCCAAATGCGATACGACAAGCGCCGATCGCTCTTGGTGGTCTCATTGGTAAGCTTCCCAATGGGTGTATTGCAACGTATCGAAATCACTCACCGACTCTGATAGATATCGGGATGGAAATTTGATAATCTGGACGTCACGATTGGACGGCGTCTGTGTGACTCCCTGTGTGCTTCGGGTCGCACGAAAGATGCGGTCGAGTGTTTCCACCAAATGATGACTGAATTGGGAGGGGAGATGAACCTGCACGGTGAAGACTCGGAATGGGCTCTTGGTGGGTCATCGTGTGTACCGCGTGTCCTCGTGTTTACGTGACGTTTTCTACCAGACTTCAGGCAGCGTTCCTTGAAGAAACTGGAGGATGTCGGAGATGCGGCAGTGGATGCCCAGCGATACGATGAAGCCATCTCCTACTATTCGACCGCACTGTTAATCAATTCCCCCTCCCGACAAGGTATTTTCATGAAGCGATGCAAGGCATATGTGGCAACCAGGTCGTGGAAGCAGGCTGTAGACGATGCAAACCAGGTACATCATTTTTGCTTCGCGGAGGTCAATCTTGTCGACCCATCATCAGGTAATCGCACTCGATCCGTTCTCACCGTGGGGCTACGAGATAAAGCATACAGCTTCACAAAAGGCAGGAGACTTTGACAGTGCGATCGATGCGCTCGAGACTATGCTCTCGAACATAGTGCAGTCACCTGATCCGGTCATTCGTCGTGAGTTGTATCCTCGTTACCATACTAAAGATGACTTATTCACGTAATTCGACAGAGCATGGTGACCGGTACATCAGCCCATCGAGCACACGAGCCACAATTC
>JBBPNE010000558.1:0-17818 GCA_038090735.1 Xerocomellus amylosporus | reverse complement strand
TGTCGATTCGGGTAAACAAGGGGACAGGGATGGTGCGTGCGCCCACTCCACCGCTCAACTTGGCCAACCGTTCCTGCACCTTCGACTTGTCAAATTCGCTCGTCGACGGGTCAGCGAGAAGGGCACGGATGCGGCGGTGTCGTGCCAGTGGTGGTGGTGTGTTACCGATCCCGTGGCAGCAGGGTTCTCGTCGTCGTCGTGGTATCGGCGACACCATTGCGGCGGTAGCAGAGTCATCGTGCCAGCGGTGTTGCCGATTCTATTGCGGCGTCGTGATGGTGTTGCTGATGCCCTCGCGGCGTCGTCATTGTCATTGTGGCGGCGGCATTGCGGTGTCGTGGTGGTGTTGCTGATGCCATCGCGGGACGGGACAGCGCTGTCACTTTCACAACATGCCTGGAGATCTGGCCTGGCCTTTCGAGGCTGCAGACGCGCGAGCAATGCCAACGGATGGCAGTGCACGTGCCGGAAGTGAGTATGTGGTCTTGAGGGGCGATGGTGAATGAACTTAACTTTTTTCCCGTGCACAAGCGGTGGTGGTGCGCACAGCAGTGGCCTACAATTAATCGTGGTAGTGGCATACGTGCGTAGTACTCTGTGGGCATCCGAATACACAAGTGGTGGTCGTGTCGCCATAGTGTGTGGCATGGTTGGAGGGCCTGGGCAGCACTTGGAGCACGTTGGACAACAGACGACAGGGGGCGTATTTGGGACACGCACGAATAATGACGAGGGGCAGGCCAGTGGTTGCGCTCGGGAAGTGTTTCAACTGTGATGGGGGTGGTTAGGTGGCTGTCGCACTGTCGTTCGGGGTGGTGGTGAGGATGTTAGCGGTTATTGTTTTACCGTCGCTGTCATTCACGGTGGTCGTCAATGAAGGTGGGGAGAGTGAGGATGGATGATTGGACTTGGGAGAAATTTCTGTAGTGTTTGTGCATGTTGTTGTTTATGTTTCCAGCGACCAGTGGCATGGGAAGTCACTTCATCACTACGCTCGCCGTCTCACTGACTAGCAAGCCCCTCTGAGGATGCATCCACGGAGCGTGTTGAGCCACTGCTCCGTTGTCTCTACCCCAAATTTTGCGTGCGCGTCAGTCGATCCCTTTGCACCACCCACTCCACTTGTTCACTCACCACCTCCCCCTTGCCATGCTGCGGCCCACCTGATGTCACAAGCACACTCACCCGCTCACCCCTGGACCCACCCATCCTCCGTGACTATGGCGCGCACAACCCCACTGCTATCATTGGAAGGTCCCTCCCTCTTCTTCTAGTCATGTCAAATAAAGATCTCGAAACACGTATATCGTTGTTCACCAGCTCTCACTCCTCGTCCGTCTCAGACATCAACCACCTCCAGAATCGCGTGGACGGAATGGAGAGAGAAAAGCGTGACCTCATTGGTGTCGTGAGCAGGCTCAAGGAAGGCACAACGCAGCGTGATGGTGCATGTATTTAGCACACATTATACTAGCCTCTGTGTATTTGATAGCGAGCGTCAGCATCATTACTTGCCAACTACTTGAAATCGTACTTGTGGGGAACTTGAACGTAAATAAGTGCCATAAGTAGCCATAAGTGACGGAAATGTACATAAGTATAAATAAGTGATGTGTTACTTTGCTGATGCTAGTAGAGTTACAGATGACTCGGACATGTACGATACTTATTGTATGCTCGTACAATGATATAGCTATGGGCATCACACGATTTCACTGCGAGGAAAAGAGAATGCACAGCGCGCACAAGGAAAAACGCGCAGCGCGCAAGACGAAACGGGGGGCGCGCATGAATAAATGGGGAGCGCGATCTGAATAAATGTTCAAATGTGACGCCATACCGGGCCAGTCGAATCTCACATAAAAATAGCTCTATAAGATAATCCGAGACACAAAACTCGACCCTAATGAATAAATATCATGTTATACACTATACTTGGACCCTCTGCATAAAAAGTCCAAGAGCGCGGGGCTTTGCAACCAACTTGAAGGTGAAGGTTTTTTCGAAAAACAATTCCGCCGCGGTCTATCATCTTGCCAATTGCCGTTCTGCGGTCAGACTCGATCTACTTCAGCATGGAACGAAAAGGCATACCAATGGTCGTCGATATCCCCACCCATCCTTCTCCTAGTGTGAACATGTCATGCCGACTGAGCCTCCTTCTCGTCCTTCAATGTCCAATCCGCGTCGAGCGTATTTTGTAGCGGAAGTCCTTTCATAACCAACGACGTCGCGAGCCCTACCCCAGCAATAGCAGCCAAGACTCTCCACAACACCACGAGACTGCCCGCAAAGGCAGCTTGGACCTCGAGAAGAGTCTCCTGAGGGAGCGCGGAGAGCTCTGGGATGAGAGCATACACGATGGCAGTCCCTTGTGGAACAGAGTCGATAAATGACGCAGGGAGCTTCTTTGCGAGCTCGTTTTGGAGGACGGTACTCCCGATGGTGATACCCCATACCTAGAGCGTATGAGGCTCAGCACAAAGTTGAGAATGAAAGAGGAATGGAGGTACTCACAGTGCCGAACGAACGGAGAAACCACATGAATGCGAGTGCGGGTGCATTCTGGGTCACCGGTAGGGGCGCTTGAATTGGGTACATGGTCCCTGCGCTCAGTATTCTACCACGCACTCAATCAAAAGCATCACACAGGAACCAACGAACACGACGTACCCCATACCCACGCCGAGCAGCGTCACGTACCCAATGGATTTTCCGAGAGAGTCCGTTGCGAGGATCGTACTCATCAAACCAAGAGCAATGACGGTGAAGATCCAGCCCATCCAAAGCTGCGGCCGATATCGTCCGAGCACTTTAATTGATATCCCGGTAGCGATGACTGCAGGCGCGAGCGATGAGAACCCGAGCAAGTAAATACCGGATTTGACGGGGGATGCGAGCTTGCAAGCCTGGAAGTAGACTGGGAAGTAATCTGTACAGTGGTCATTCTCAGCAGGAGTAGCAGCTCCTTGGAAAAACTCACAGACGACTGTCAAAATGATGACGAAGGTGCAGAACGTTTGTATATAACTGGTACGCGTGAGTGGCGGGAGGGATGATTGTCAACAGTGTTCCTCACCCGCTGACGCTGGTGATGTTTGTCATTATGGAGAACGGCACCTGGAGCGAGTAGGGTGAGGCACAATTCGGATCAAAGCACATAGAGAAGCACATACGAGCGGGTGTTTTGCAAGAGTGGCATCGTACACGATGAAGACCCCGAGGCCGACAAGGCCGAGGACTAACGGGACGAGTACCTTGGCTGAATCCCATGGCGCGGTGATACCACCCCACGTCAACCCTATCGTATATGCGACGGTGCTCGCGATTACAAGAAAGTTGCCACTGTCAGTGAAACAGTGGTAAGTAGGGTTGGGTTCGTGACGACCGTTGCATTCACACGTACATCCAGTCCATTCGCATAATCTTTTCTCGGTAACTGCCAGGGGGAATGGGCAGATCCAAACAGAAGATGACCGACACACACGCAACGAGCGAGATGGGAAGATTGAGATCTTTCACATTGTCTGAGTATCTCAGACCTGATTAACATGGTTACAACACTCACAGAAAAGCCAACGCCACTGTCCCTGCGCCGCAAGGCCACCCCCGACGACAGGACCGATCGACGCAGCAAGACTCCATGTACTACGTAAATAGTCAGCGTTCGTAGTCTTGGATCCTATGATCGAGCAAGTCTTACAGTCCGTACAAACCGGCATAAAGACCGCGTTCTTGCAGGGTGACGAGATCGGCTAGGATGATTCCTGTGAGAGACTGGATGCCCCCTCCGCCCAAACCTTGTATGGCTCTGCCTGCAATGAGCATATTCATACTATTTGCACCACCGCAAATCCCGCTGCCGAGGGCAAAGAGGCCCACGGTTAATATAGTCACAGGCCGCCGACCGAACGTCTGAGCGAGACCACCGCTCATTGGGAGGAACGCAGTGGCAGCAAGGGCGTAAGCAGAGCCGACCCATGTAAATTGGGACGAGTTCAGGGCGTTTGCGATGGTAGGAAGTGCAGTAGAGACAGAGGATACCTCGAGGGCAGAGAGGGAAAGGCAGATACACATCGAAAGGAAGATAAGCCAAAATTTAGCCCCTTTCTTAGACGGTCCTGTGGTTGATTGGACAATCGTGTCGGCATCGTCTGACCGCGGTTCCCCCAAGGGAATATTGTCCTTTGAGGTTTGGGAGGGCATGAGAAGACCTTCCACTGATCTCGCGGGGTATGGTAGAATAGCGGGCACTGTAACCTAAGAGCTTTAAACATCAGAGAGTGACGGTTCTGGCGTGAACCGCATTGCCCGTTCGTGAGAGTAGATCTAGGGCCATGCGAGTCGCCGCGTATTCGGTTGTGTCGTATGCCACGCCCGTCGTTCTCTGACAATTACACTAGAGGCTCCAACAGTGAGGAGTACAGACCTCCGTGTTTCTAATCGGACATCCAGATCTTTGGAACCGCCGTGGTTTCAGGCAGCAGTGTTGGAAGAGTATGAAAGCATGGATGGCGCACCCACGTTCTTTCCCAGTGCAAAGGAGTACAATTGATTGGTTCCGCACGGAAATGCACCGCATGCAGGTAACTGCCGCGGAGAAAATGAGGTCTGATAAGGTTAATCTGTTGCAGTACATTCGTAACTATGATCGTCTGAATGTCACCAGGGCGAACTCCGACATTGCCCGTTCGCGAGAGTAGATCTGAAGCAGTCGCGTATTCAATGATGTCACATACGGCATACCTCGAAACCTCAGGAAGCCCCTAGTATTGACGAACCTTTACTGTACGAGGTTTGGTAAGTCGGTAATACTAGAATGAAAAATGGCATAGAATACCTCCAATCGAATTCCCATCCTTCGGTGCCCCTCTCAGGTCTCTTGTCTCACGAACCAAGGTCCAAGCAATTCGTTGCTGTTGCCTAATGCGAATGCAGGGATAAGATAAGGTGGACGCCATTAACCACGGTCTGGAACTCGTAGTAGGCTTGAACTTCGTTTGGAGCTGCGTGACAACGGTGCGTGCGATGCGGTCGTCGTGGCAGCGCTCGCCTGGTGGTAGTTTAATGCAGTGTCTGCATGGCGTAGAGATAGATGGGCATGTTGGCATGTTGGTCGATGATCAAGCCACACTTCGAACGTGACGCGTGACGCCGGGAACTGCCAGTGCGAGCTGTCTCGCAAGGCTACACTGAAAATACTTCAACTCGGCAAACAGTCAGGTCGACGGCTGATTGGGGCCATGATGACCTGAGAAAATTCCCGCCCATGCGGTGCAAAAACAAATGTGCACCTGTAACATCATACAAGGCCACCGGAAGCGCCGCGGATGATTACGTGCTCGACCACGCGTTCGCGCCCAACGCAAATGAAAGGAACGCGTGGACGCGTTCCAAGCGCCCGAACTATCCCGTGCACACCCGTGATCGGGTACCTCCCAGCGGAGCGGAACCTCAGGCCTCAGGGAGCATCCGAACCACTGCTCACGTCAAAATGATAGGCGTACCGAACGCGGCTTTATTACTTGCGCGTCCACCTGGTCAACCATGCGTGTATAGATGTAAGCAGTGCGATACACCGTCGTTTATTGTAGCTGACTGTCAGGACGCACATTGATCTGAGGAGCCGGCGGTTACGGTTTCGCTTGGTGTCGGTGCCGATGAGACTGACGGTGTCGTCTGGGACTACGGACAGCACCCTGTCTCAGAGTGACTACACTATACCCTTCCGTGTGTTCCCGACTACCGCACGGCAACCCATACCACAGCAGTTGTATGGATGACCCTATTAGACTGGCGGAGTCCGAAACTAAACGGTTCCTACTATCCTGAACCTCCCTAATAATCAAATGTTTCGCAGCACCCTTCCATCATTACCAAAAAACAGATCGTACATGGTACTTGTGATAGGTGACATAACAAGAGAGCAGGCCTTCAGGGTTCGTCGCGGATTGTCACGAGCGAGGCTTGTAGTCCCGAATGTACTCAACTCACTGCCCATTCAAAGGGACCATGGCCTAAGCTTCCGAGCAGGCAAGGAGGCCCATCCACTTTCGTGACCGCTGTCGAGACTCACGCAAACCGGCGATGACGAGGAACAATTTGAATAACGCGAACCACCTCTGATCCTAAGATCGAAATACCGAGTCACGAGTGGAACGACACGTTTGCATTCAGATGATACCTGCCAGTCAGTGATGATCTCCTCCGTAGTAAGCCTTTCAAGATTGGCGCGACAACAGTAGAAAACGTTCAGCATACCAGCTGCCGACACGCCCCCCTCCAGCCCGTGTAACATCAACCAACCCGTTTGTCGGGACGAGCACGACCTCATATAGACTGATCCTCCCCGTTCTCCAATGCTCAGTCCGCATCGAGCGTGTCATGCAGCGGGAGCCCTCTCGTGACCAACGACGCCACGAGTCCTGCACCATTAATGACAGCCAAGACGCGCCACAACACCGCGAGACTGTCCGCAAAGGCGATCTTGACTTCAAACTGAGTTTGCGGTGGGAGCCTGGAGAGCCCTTGTGGGACAGATCGGATAAACGACACAGGGAGCTTTTTTGCGAGCTCGTTTTGGAGGACGGTACTCCCGACGGTGATACCCCACACCTACAGCGTATGAGGCCGCACCTGAGGACATGGCTATGAATGAAAGAGGAATGAAGATACTCACAGAGGCGAATGAACGGAGGAACCCCACGGATGCGAGCGCGGGTGCATTCTGGGTCACCGGTAGGGGGTACATGTGCGTCGCGGTCAGCATTCTACCACGGGTTCAATCTGGAGCATCAGACCAAGATAAGCCTCAACTATCAAACACCCAGCAGTGCGACGTACCCAAAAGATTTTGCGAGATCAGATCCGTTGCACGGATCGTGTTCATCAGAGCGAGAGCGATGACGGTGACGGCCCAGCCCGCGGGCGGTATCGTCCAATGGGTTTGACCGATAATCCCGTGATGATTGCTGCCGGCGTGAGAGATGCGAATGCGAGCGAGTAAATGCTGGATAGGACGGGGGATGCGCTCCTGCAAGCCTGGAAGTAGACTGGGAAGTAATCTGTACGGTGGCCATGCTCAGCACGGGTAGCAGCTCCTTCGAACGAGCTCACAGACAACTGCTAGGGTGTTGACGGAGGTGCAGAACGTCTGCATATAACTGATACGCGCGAGGGGCCGCGAGGGGGGATGATTACCAACGATGTTCCTTACCCACTGAGGCTGGTCATGTTTGTAAGTAGGGAGAACGGCACCTGGAGCGAGTAGGGTGAGATACAATTTTCGGATCAAGGTGCGTAGAGAAGCACGTACAAGTGGGTGTTTTGCAAAAGTGGCCTCATACACGATGAAGACCCCGAGGCCGACAAGGCCGAGGACTAACGGGACGAGTACTGTGACAGAACCCCATGGCGAGGTGATAGCACCCCACGTCAACCTTATCGTATATGCAGCGGTGCTCGAGTTAACAAGAAAGTTGCCACTGCCAGTGAAACAGTGATAAGTGAGGCTAGGTCCACGACAGCTACTGTATTCGAACATACATCCAGTCCAGTCGCATGATCTTCTCTCGGTTACTGCCAGGGGGGATGCCAGATCCAAACGGATGACAACCGACACACATGCAACGAGCGAGATGGGAAATTCGAGGTTTTGCATACTGGGCTGGGCAAGTGTGCCAGATACCCCGCACAAGGCTGTGTGACACTCACAGAAAAGCCAACGCCACTGTCCCTGTGCCGTAAGGCTGCACCCGACGACAGCATTAATCGACGCAGCAAGACACCATATGCTATGCAAAATTTCGAGTCCGTATTTTTGGATCCCATGATCGAGCAGGTCTTACAGTCCATACAAACCGGCATAAAGACCGCGTTCTTGCAGGGTGACGGGATCGGCTAGGATGATCGATGATCCCTGTGAGAGACTGAATGCCGCCTCCCCCAAAACGCTGTATGGCTCTGCCCGAAATGAGCATGTTCATACTATTCGTGGCACCACAGATGCCGCTGCCGAGTGCAAAGAGACCTATGGTCGCTAGTATCGCAGGTCACCGACCGAACGCCTGAGCGAGACCACCACTCACTGGGAGGAAAGCAGTGGCAGCAAGGGCGTAAGTAGAGCCAACCCAGGTGAATTGAAACGCGTGTAAGGCATTGGCGATGGTAGGAAGTGCGGTAGAGACAGAGGATAACTCGAGGGCAGAGAGAGAAAGGCAGATACACATCGAAAGGAAGATAAGCCAAAATTTGGCACCTTTCTTGGACGGTACTGTGTTTGAATGGACAACCTTGTCGTCATCGTCTGGTGGCGGTCGTGTCAAGGTAAGGTCGTTTGAGGCATGAGGAATCCTTCCACTAATCTCGCGGGGATATGCCAGAGCAGCACTGTAAACCAAAAGAAAGTTGTTCAGACCTTAAAACATGCAGCGCAACCCTACGTGTTTCCCTTTGGTTCCATCAGACCCTTGAATACTGCCGTGGTCTTACGGCGAAACTATGGGATGCGAAAGAAGCTAAAAGAAGACGTTGCAACGACTGATGTTTCAGGCCACTCTCCTTCATGGGTGTTTGGAAGACACAACGCGATATACATTGGTAGTGTTTTTTCGAATGTTCATTGGACTAGTTTGCGGGTCATTGAGATGCTATTGCTAGTACTGGAGCTGGGTTTGAAACCAAAGACCTGTAAGTTCCTCTCATACAGAAGCTTCATGGGGCACTAAGTACTAAGCACTCACGAGTCCAAGAGTATCACCGAGGAAATGTTGTTCCAGTGACCGGTGACCGGGCCAAGTCGGGGTCGTCGCAATATTGGCGGAAAGTAAATGGGCCAACTGAGACTCGGACTGAGTGTCGAGCTTCAAAATCGATACCGGCAGCCCAGGAACAACAGGTGGTGCCCGTCGTACCAAGTTATCTCGCCTTGCTCACCTCCGAGTCAACTGTGACAAACCTCTGAATTCCTAGTACGCTCGCGATCGGCTTCGGACGGCGTCCAACACGAACCACCATTACTCCTCGATTCAATGGCCACAAACTTGAAGAGACACTGAATATACAAGGCCCCGGGCCTGGAACCGACCTCAAATACACTGCCAAAAGTTCCGTGATACTCGCCTCTGTTCAAGCCTCTTTTCCCCTCGACGCCTGCCTGTAGTAGGAGTCAAAGCCCCGCAGGCACCCATACCCGTTCTGACCCGACCGTCACCCGCATACACCGTCTTCCCCGATCCGTCGCAGTAAACTGAGCCCTTATTAATACCGTCTCTCGGCTTTGTTACCCCCCCCCCCAGATGCAGAGCTCAACCGACCCTCTTCGAAAGCCGTCTCCGCGCAGTTTTCTGCATCGCGTCATCTCGGATCAGTCTGGAGATCCGAGGGTGCCACCACCGCCACTGGCACCACCCGCGATGGAGAGGCGTGCTTTGGCAGGGACAAGGACCGAGGTTGCAGTAGCTCGCGAGAGACGGAGCAGACGCACATCCACGTATCCCGTCTTCGTCGGATTGAATCGGAGCATATCGAGCACGCCATCCCCGTGCGCACGCCGCGTCCAGACCCGGTCAATACTGGGATCCCGGACGAGCCAAGAACACGAAAAGAGAGAGAGATTACACACGACGTGTCAACACGTCACGCCCGCGAGGCGGATAGGATAGGATAGACTCTATAGCTAACCAAGGTAGATAGGTACGGCGTCAGGGTCACGGTATGTGACGAGTAGGTATGATATATACGATAACAGCGCTTCGACGTGGATTCAACCCATCGGATTCTATGTGTGGGGTGTAGCTCGTCGTATGGCGTACAAGACCCCGATTGGTCACAAGCAGATAAGAAGAGTGAGGGGCAGACCGTGAGGGACAGGCAGGTAGGCTTCGCGAGGGAAGTTGAAGAGTCGAACGTTGAACCCCACGTGGGGCTATAGATTCTGGATCTGGACTATCAAGAATTGCTTCTCGTCCTGATGATGGGAGGAAGAAGCATTAAATGCTGCCTATTTCTAGGTAGGAAACGGCAAGCGTATACGTACGCTAAACTGTTCGTCTTCCTTGTCGTTATGAAAGGTCTTCAAGAACGTAAGTAATTTCTCCTTGTTTCGCCGGAGTATGGTTTCGATCTGAGGTGGTTTCTTTGGATTGGCAACGAAAACCTGTACAATAAATGTCAAACACGTTGAAAAGGTTGGAGCAGGGTCAAGGAAACGGACCTTGAAGACGTGAAACGCTTCAAACTGAATGTTCTTGCTCTTGTCGCGCAGCATGTTCATCATCATCTTGAGGTTCGCCTCCTGAGCGATATAACGTGTCATGACACTGAAATTAGCACGATCGAGCAATATCTCGCCGAGAAGTTTGAGCGATTGCCGTTTGGTGACGTAGTTGTTGGAGAGGATGAGTGTCGTAAAGGACGCAAAGAACTGTTCGAGTCAACACGGGAGAAGACGAGTATTTGGGAAACGTACTCTATCGTAGTTCTTGTCCAGGTATTCTGCCACCATGGGTTTGTGTCGGGTGAGCGTCTCCTTCAAATTAGCGAATGCATCACAGGAGACGCCAAACGAAGTCGTCTCAATGTGGTGTGCAAACATGTAAAATCTAACCCGAGGTCAGCGAGGGTCGATGGACACGAAATCTGGTGACGCTCACTGTTCAGAGTGGAGCAGGATCTTTGCGAGCTGCTCGTGTCGAAGCATCTCCCGGAGGATCATGCCAGTGTTGAGCGCGATCTCTTCGTTGCCGTATCCAGCGAGTGCAGCAAAGATGACCTCTTCATGTCGTGCACATATATACTCGACGGTGGGTAAACGAGCGCCGATCTGACGGCGCAGGAGGTTGTTGAATATCTGCACAACGTCTTTCCGAGACTCGAAATCGAAGCGCGCAATGTTCTGGACGAGGATGAGGAGCAAGTCGGTGGAGTAGGTTTCTTGGGCGAGCTGTGCGATCAGTTCGGGGACGGGTTCTGTGGCTTGGACATGGGTTGGGGTGAGGTAAAGGAATGGAGGGAAGGACGCACCGCCGTCGCCGTAGAGGATAGCCTTGACGGCCTGGAGGTTTCTGGCCACTTCCTCGCTCGCCTGAAGAGAGCGATGGGGTGATTCGTCGGACAGAGCGAGGGTCGACCCACCTTTCTCCGAGACTCGTTGCCTGGCGGGCCGGAGTCGAGTTTTGGGATGGCATCCCGAAGACCCCGCACGAGGTCTGGCGGGGTTCGCGGCTTCGTCTTGAAGAAGTTCATAGGAAGATATTAGCGGGACCGATAGATCTGGCTTGTGCTGGCTGTTTCAGAAGCTGAGAGACAGAGTCCCCTTGCTGGGTCTGACACATGCCCAACCTGGTTCAACCACAGCCCGCTGCCACGCATCTGATATCTCCCCTCAGAGCCCGCCACATTTGTCTCATATTGTACAGAACCAGCCTGTTTGTTTCTCAGGCTATTCGTCGACATCCATATACTCATACTCTAACCTTAGGCAACTTTGCGCCCCGTGATTCCTTGGGACATGCACAGGCAAGCGCGACACTGCCTTTTGTTTCTGTGGCATGGCGTGCCGCAGCACAATGTGCCCCGATATGTTCGTGGTGCCCATCTAGGATGAACTGTCTGGTCAGATGGATTACCCTCGCCCCAATACACAAAGTCGAAATGTCTATTAGGGTATCCAGGTCGTGAAATGTACGGGAATCATCGTATCTACTTTGCGTCCTCCGTGCGCTTTTTTGTACGTTTTGCACCCCAACACGAATCAAACGTCTTGTGCGTGCGCGCGTCTGCCAGTGGTCACAGCGAACGGCTGGCCGTCACGATTGGCCATCAACTCAACAGCCACCTCCTTGGCTCTGATCGCACCAAGTGGCGTCCCACCCGCGGACGGCGTTGACATGGTCGCGATCGTCGTATGCGCCCTCGTGCGAATGATCGAACTGGCGGAGAAGCCGTCAGAAATGGACTACCCAAGAAGCACTCAAGAAAAAAAAGCATGGCAACACTTACGTTCCAGCCTTGACAAGTTCCGAAAGCCTCGCGTGCTTCCTCGTCTCCATCATGTACAACCCGGTACCCAAAACTGCATGTTCGATGTCATCGCAGATATATCCCCCTGTAATTACCGCCGACGACCACATGGCCGGAATCGGTCTGCTCTGCACTAGCATCGGGCCCAAGATGGGTTCTGCATAAAGCATTACTTTTTCGAGACGTGGGTTCGTCGAGATGACGAGAAGAAGATTGTTCCACACGGCAGGCAGTTGTGCGCGGACAGAGCGGAGACGAGGTGCGACACTGAGCGCCCGTGCGAGGGGGAGCGTCGCGGGCGAAGATGAGATGCGGAATGCAAAGTGGGCCGTTTCCTACGAGGCACGCCGTCGTCAAGGTCAAACAGCGACGGGATCTCTCCGTATGGGGCTTACCAAGTCGGTCCATTGGCGAACTGCCTGTGCGAGCCGTTGGAGGACGTAGATGGGGCGGGGATGGGTGAGGTAAACAGTGGGGTGTTTACGTATCGTCAAATGCGTGATGGTGCGCCGTTGCTCGAGGGCGTAGCAGAACGCCTCCGCATCGATGTCACCGGGCCCGGAGGTTTGGTAGCCGTGACCAGCGTCGAGGCTGATGCCGACGTCGTACACGTGGCCACAGAGTGCGAGCACGCCGGCACAGTCATGCCAGATGCCGCCAAAGGCGACGCGCCGGACGGCATTGGCGAGGGTGGGGCGGCGTGTGAGGGTGTCGAGGGCGCGCGCAGCTTGGTGGGGAGAGTGGAGGTGGAGCGTGTGGTAAAAGAGAGGAGAAGCGATGCGGAAGAACTGTCGGCAGACAAGAAGGGGTGCGATGCGGTTTCGGGTAGGGTACGGAGGTCGGAAGATATCGGAAGCGGGGGGAGGAGGAGCGAGCGAGAGAGCGAGTATGCGCACGAGGAGTTCTTCTGGGAAGGATGCGAGTGAGAGTGACATTGACATTCTCCAAGGAACGACGGGGGCCGGATGGGGATACAACTTGATCAGTTTATATACCATTCATTCTGCAGGATGCAAGAATAAGAAAGGAAGAGGAGGAGAAGCAGCGAGAGTCCAATTCCCAATCGAGCTGGCGCAACCGTCAACCTGACAACCGCAACCAAAACGTCGGGTATGTATGTAGTTACTAGATCTTAATCTCAGCGGAGGTACTATTACCCAGCCAGTAATTACACCGTGCCTTTTCTATGCGAGTTCTCCATACATGGTTGCACCGCTGTCGTCGAAACAGCGCGACTCCGCACGCGACTTGAACTTGAGCGTCGACGGCCGTGCCTTAGACTTGCCCGTCTCCTCGGTCCATGCTCCTCCAGATGCCACCCGCAGTATCAGCATCTGCGGTGATACACACTGCAAAGCCATTAGCACGCGTCACAGATCCACACATCGACCTGCTCACCATCATCAAGATATACACACACGCGAACGCAATCGACGTGGGGCTCCCCGCCCCGAACGACACCAAGAACGCAATCCCGGACAGCGTATACGGCAACATCGACTCGATGATGAGTGAAAACAAGGCAAAGTACACAGACGCGTAGTCCTTCCCGAGGTGCTTCTTCACATCCAGAGCATGTTTCACCATGCGATGACAGATTATCCACGTCAAAATCGCCGTCAGCCCCACCGACATACTGTAATACGCGAGGCCGAGTTCAGCAGCGATGCCAACGAAGAAATTGCCTCCAGGGGAACTCGATAAGACGATGACCATGATGCCTAGGACTTGTGTGGGATCTGGTCAATCCACCATCAGCCAACGGCGGGGATATCATTCTCACCAAGTGTGCCCAACCACACGATCACGGGCACTATGATGACTCCGTTGCTGCCCCAGATCATCCGACACCTGTAGATCTGGGGCCAACAATTTTAGCACAAACGCCTCCGTCCGTGATCATGTCTTACCATCAGGGCGTCCGTCATGAGTTGTAGTATGGTGACTGCCGTCGTCCCCATATCCAGGTACCAAACCGAAGCGTTCGCCTGCCAGTATGCGTCGGGACCGCCTGGATACCCTGCATTCACCAACCACATTTCTTCACCGAATAACGCTTGCGTCGATACCCATATCGTGATCAAGAACAGCATCACAGTGCTGAAGATCGCGTAAAACACGTCGGATTTCTGACGTTGTCGTCTTCGAGGGGACAACAAGACATGCATCGTCTTGAAATACAGCACTAACTCGACACCTGCAAGCGATCGAAGATGTAAGATTGCACGGAACTCCAACTCGGCGCTTCCCGACTTACCATACAAGATGTCCTCCAGGTTGATCCCCACGTATACCGAGTTTTGGAATACTGGACCGCTGGAAGACATGATCCAAAAGGTGTGGAAGCTAGAGCCTCCGACGATTATTTATCATTTATATATCCCAGAGTAACACGACCACGGTGTCTCTTTAGAAAGACCACTACGCGAGCACCGTTGAAACGAAACCTTGATAAGTGATACGAGGTGACACCTGCCATGTGTTCTGTCACTCACTCATAACTACCCAGCTCGCACGTGCTGCATTGGAGCCATACTTCATCACTGCGCCCCCTGATAACCCTCCTCGCGAGGATCGTAAGGACAGCGCTATCCGCACAACTCCCGAACTGCCGGGGCGTGAGGATCGGATCTGGGGGCCGAGACAGCAACCTCGGATATTGACCTACGAATATGCATTCTCTGCGGATACGACTCGGGGATCGTCCCGACGGGGCCTGGAAAGCTACGCCAAGAGGCGCCGCGTTCATGATGCGGCTCGACGTTCTTCTCGGCGCGAAGTGACTCAATTGAGGGGAATTGGAGGTTTGGAGACGCGGCGTTACCGATCTCACCTGGGCGCCCGAAGGAGAAATGCGGCTCTTCCTCCGGCATAACCCTGGAAGTTGGACGAACAGCGAGCGTCCGAAATCGATCCAACGACATTGCGAGGCGTTCGGGGGCGTGTCGGAGATTAGCACCAAAACAATATCGGATCCGAGCGCAACTTGATCTGGATCGTCAAAAGGTTTGACGACTCGAAAGCTGATAGGCGTTTGGGCGGTGACGGACGTCCAGGTCAGATAGGTTATTGTCTGCTACGTGGCAGGTTGAATGATCGCAACCATGTGACTGAGACCGCATGACATGGCTCTTGGAAGAAAGGACCGTGAGAACCACACAATAACCGTCTTTTAATTTTGCGCTTCCGAGTCCTGACATATGTCATCTGGCGGGATCGAATGGGCATGCCAGCGTAATTTTTTGCCTAGATATGTTCTCCCCTTCCCACTCTCTGAAGGAGCGACTCGGCAATGCGTGAGTCCGATAATAGGATGAATCGATGAATCATGATATCCAAGCCGCTGCCATCAACCTTCCAGTGTTGAACCGAATCACTCACCGCGTAAAGTTGTAAGACAAGGAGCCGATCCAGATCCCAACTATGTCAGATTCTGGTGCTCTAGCAGAAACGATCGTTTCATATTTGCTTTGGATTCAGACCCTTCTTTCGCAACGGAGCGAGCCCTCACATCAGTACATGAATTTCTAAGCGAGCTCACAGCGCGACTTACGCTGGAAACCCACGTATACGGTGATATTCGACAAATTGAATTATTTCGATCGTCCAGAGAAACCGACGCGGAAAGCATGCACGGCGGCGAAATTCTGGGGTGAACGGTACATGGACAACGCCGGTCACCGTAACTGTAACATATGAACTCAGCATGTTAGACGATCTCGGTTCCACGTCGACGTGCATGATATCCGAGTCCGACGTCGGCCTGAGACGATGCATGCACGTGATGGGCCCAAGCTTGCCAAGTCCTCTTGAGCTTGAGGTCTAAATACTGCGTGTCGCGTACTTCGTCTGTGCGCGGCTGTCATCACGCTGGCATCACATACACACCCTGAGGGGAGACGGTGTGAGAGAAGAACGCTTACGTTTAGAGTTAGCATCGTGGGTAGATTGGTCGGTAGTCGACCAAATGTAAACTCCGACTTGGTAAACGAGCCGAGTGGCGATGCACGGAATGGATCAATCTAATCGAGCTCGGCCATGAATGTGCTAGCCAGCAAACTCGATCTCCTCGACACGGAGTCGGGAGATCTGCTGAAATTTAGGAACAATGACAAACTACAAAGCTTGATCGAGAAACCTGTGTTGAAATTCTCATATTCTATTATTAACTTTTAGTTCGCTTTTCATGATTAACACTATAACTTTATTCATAAGCGTTCTAGACCCACATGATGTCATTATTGAAGCTAGGCGAAGTCAATCCCTCAATTGTGTGAGTGAACAAATGAGATTATATTCACCTAGACGAAGTCAACTACGAGAATAACAAGTATGGCGGTATGGAGAAACAACGGAAAACACTTACTCCCTCAATTGTGTGAGTGAACGAATGAGGGAGTGAGAACGGGGCGAAGCGAACATAAATATGAACCCAAAAAAGGTTTGGAATACAAACGTTTGGTCACGCGTTGCACACCAACAGTCATATGACATCATTATTGCAACATATTGCACCATGATCACGCCATAGCACGACGTTACTGCACATGGCTTACTCATACACCTTTTATGGTCGTTTCATGCCCTTTATGGCATTTATCCATATACAAGGACAAACAGTCCTTTACGTATAAATACTCGGGCCTTACGCCCCCAATTAACTAAGTTCTCTTGCACCCCAAAGCGTGATAACTTCTAGCAAGACTTCCTTGCAAGTGCTTCCAACAGTATAGTGAGTAGTGTTCTCTCTTACTGGGTATCTCCCCTTCACTGTTGCCTTTGCACCAATTGGAAGTAGCGATTCCAATAACCTGCAGATGCCGAAACAGAAAACTGGTACTGGCGACAATGCAACACGCTATAAAGGCTTTTTTTTTTTGGGTGGGGGGGTTGAAAGGAATTTGGTAGAGTTAAAGGATGAGGGAAGGAGGAGGAAAACATTTAGATTGAAGGAAGAGAGTACATTAGACATGAGTGAAGGGCGAGTCGTGTATAGGACACCCATGAAACAACAAAGCTTGGAGAAGCGTAGGGTTTTTGCGGACGTATCGTTCCCACATATCAGACCGCCAGCGACCAATCACTTGTATCTGAGATGGGGGAACTCCCGCGGCCGCAAGAGAAGTGGCACCTCTGGCGCACAACGAATGGCTGGCAAAGGAGGTAGGGAAGACACAACGGAGCCTAGACATAAACCAAGAGCAGGTGGGCTGGGATCCATTGGCACAGAGCCAGAGGTGGGGGTGGAATGGGAAAAGGTGATCACGAGATGAGAGATAGGCGCCGAACGCCAAGTGTGGATCAGGGTGGGACCCTGTTGACTTCTTTCTAGGCAACAAGCAGAGAACACTAACACTTTAGGCTCTCCAGACAACTGCTCTTGCCTCCACAGATAGAGCACTATTAGCTAGGGATGTGACTCTCCTAGACGAAACAGTCCTAGATATACTGGGAATGGATTGGTGAGTGACTTAGTGTACCAGTAGCGTGGGTTGTTCGCTGATCCTCAACAAGCATTGCAAAGATCAGAATTGAAGATGCTTCAGACTGGGTGTCTGGTCAGTAATGCTCTAGGGAGTTCAATTGAGTAGAGAAGTGTAGGGTGGAATATCCTAGGTATTAGTCAGCAGCTTTGTGGAAACTAATCCGGCGATATGCTGCTATGTAGCAATGCTGGGTTCTTCACACAAGTCTCTTAGTTCACACAGATGGGTTTCCTAACTCAAATGTATTGCAAACGTAAGGAGTTGTGGTTTCAGGCGTAGTCACTGAGCTACCTCTTATCCCTTGAGGTGGA
>JBBPNE010000557.1:0-17827 GCA_038090735.1 Xerocomellus amylosporus | reverse complement strand
CATGTCGTAGATTATATTTAGCTCTGCTCCACTCTCTCAAGAAACAATGCACGACCCACACCTGGCTGGTCGTCTCGGATACCGTTGCCAGGGCGAGTGAAACAATCACATTACGATGGTGCTACGATAATCGTTCAAAGAATACTTGTAATGTTTTCGATCGAGAGTGTTTATCATCTTGGTGCATGTGCCTCTTACCTGCATCATAAAGAAAAAACCTACGTGCTGCGCGACAACACCCCGTATAGCGATAGAACAAGAACACAGAAACAAAAAGAGAAAGAAGAGCAGACATGAACATTAAAGTATGTGCATGGCCAGCCAAGATAACGAGAGACCAAACAAAGGAATAATGTTAACGACAGGAGTGCTTCGGACTTGAACATCAAGGTGTCCGCTCAAAAAGCCAAAGTCCGGAGTTGGAGGAGATGCAATGCGTGAATATAATGCACTTTGGTAATGAAAGGAAACACAACAAGGCAGTATACACCTTGATATTCTGAGCAACGCGTTAGTGTGGGAGATCGGTTGCCAGGAGCTTCTGACACGTACTTTGAATGAATAATGCAACGTACACAATAACCGGTCTCTGCTTAGCTGAATATTTCCGTGACAGTCCGTCGGCGCTCCCGCCTTTGCGATGGGAACGTGATTGTCCTGGGTTGATGGTTGCCGCCAGCCGTCTCGTGCTCATCGACGGCGGCTTCCAGCGACATGCGGGCTGCACGAACACCGAGGGTTCGGCGACGAGTATCCCTTTCGGTTTCCGAGCCGGAGAGTGACGGCCGAATCGGGTTGAGACCAGATGTATCCTCTTCCGCAGTCGTACCCACGCGCCTCCGAGCCTCGTCGCGGCTTTGCTGTTGCTGGAGAGCGGACACGGACACTCCCGATGGGCGAGAAAAGATTACAGAAGAACGCACTGAGTCGCGGGAGTCTGTGCGCTCCATAGGAAACGTAGAGGTCTCAGGAGAGGCCGACGCTGTATGTGTTGAGATTGCTGTCGTGGGATTGGGTGTGGATAAAGCGAAAGGTGGGTTGGGATTGCGAACTGTAGTTATGGAAGCCATGGAAACATTGCGACGACTGCCTTTGTCAACTGTCGTGTTGGATCTTTGAAGTAGGGATTCGGACGGGAGAGTTGGGAGTGGAGGTGGAGTAGAGTACAAAGGTGCTCTCGACCTTTCCGCCCAAGGGTATCGAGATGTAGGAGTTGGAGAGGGCTCGTGGTGCACTGATAAGCCGAGGACGTTGGACGATGTATTGTGAATCGCTGACCCGTCCATTGCCATTTGCTGCTCACGATGCTCGCGTGGCGCGAATAGCCGTCGTGAGGCTGAAAGTGGATTCAAACCATTTCTTGAGGAAGTCGATCGATCTTGATCGCTTACACTGTCCCTGTCTCGCGAAGACGGAGGGCGGGCAAGGCTAAGATCGCTACGAGAGGAGAGCCTGCGAGACACATCAGCCCCACCAGTAGAGGCCGTTGGTTCCCAGCTTAGTCGCGACTCAGCGCTTCGTCTACCATCTTGACTTCGCCTGCTACTGTCCCTCTCGAGACCTGAATCGGATGGGGACTTCCTAGCGATTTCATCATCCAGGCTCATCGACCTCAGATGGGCAGAATCAGACGCGCCAACTGCCTCCTTCAACAGCTTTCCGGCACCAAGAATGAATCCGGTGAGCGAGCGCACTATATCATCGCTCTCCCGCAAGCTCTCCCGAAAGTCAGAGCCAACATCTCTCCAGATTTGTGCAGGGTGATTGGGTCCGTCCTCTTCGTAATACTCGTCATCCACCTCGACGGCAATTTGTTGTTGAACAGCATTTGTTGTCGCGGCCCTCAAAACCCTGTTGAGCCTCTCCGACGAACGTATGATTGCGCTTGAGTGATCGGACAAATCACGAACTGTTTGGGATTGATTTGGAAGTCGAGAGAGTTGTGCTTTGAACATCGAGAGTGATTCCAACATAAGGCGAGTGTGTTCGGCGTTTTGAGGGTTATTAAGGTTTGTCAGCGAGCCATTACCTCCCGGAGTTACACTTGTGCGGTGGCGGGAGGAGGTGCCTGTACGAGGATCGAAGGGCGTTTGAGGTAGGGAAATGTTGCGTGCAGTCGGTGAATGTCGAGACTCTGGTCTATCCGAAAGGTCATATGTCGTCCTCCTGGACCGCATCGAGTAATTTCCGTTCCTGGGGTCGTTCTCTCCGTGGTAGAAGTCCGCCATTGACGTAGCAGGCCGGGAGGAGACGCCACGTCCTGCACCTCTCGTATCCCGCTCTACAATCAAGGCAGTGGGTGCCCGAGGTGGATCCGAGTGCAAGTGGGGGCGAGGAACAGGCGGGCCCACGGCTTCACCAACACGTGCGCTGGATCCACCGGTTCGACTCCTGTCGTCAGCATCAGATCGGCGCTGCCTTTCCTCATCCTCCCACTCCACTGTGCGACCGGTACTCGGGCCGACTACACTTGGGCGTGCCCCGCGCACGGACATGTTAGCCTCACGTCCGTCACCGAAGACATCCTCGTTCGACGGTGCCCCCTGCCTCCCACTCCCGCGCATACCAATCCCCGCCGCACGTAAGCTCTCGCCTGCGAGTCTCCCTGTTGCTCCTACACCACCATTCAGAGCACTTTCTGCACTTCCTCCTCGCTGAGACTGCTTCCGCCCGCCATCTGGAGCCTTACCTGATAGATCATCGGAAAGCCAGCGGGTCTGGTGTCGTCGTGTCAGGTCCCTCACAGTGGAAAACCGAGTGGACCGAGCACCACGAGGAGAGTACTGGACACTACTTGTTGCGTTGACGGCTGTATGCGCCGCAGTCCTTGGTGAATGATCTTCCTCGTACCGATCATCTCGAAAGGATGTCCCGTGCGGAGTCATTGGCTCGATTGAGGCCTAAGGGAATGCATTTTCAGCCGACTGCGAAAGGGACGCAACCATGCCACCAACCCGTCCGTCCAAGCTCCGCCGTTCTCTATCCCTGAATTCTCTCGGGAGCGGCTGCCGTGACCTTTTGTTGCCTGTGGGGCTCCTCCTTAAAGAAGCTACGGCGGCCAGCGCTGCTTCAGTAACATCATGGTCATTTCTACTGTATCTCCCGCTTTCCACGCTCTGAGTAGAGATGGCACTCGCCATGGACACCCGTTTGCGGGGAGTGCGTGACGGGCCGGGAGACGCCTGACGCGTCTTCTGTGGAGATGAGGGTGCAGATATAAGCCTTCGTCGTTGACGGGAGTTTGATGCGGACGGGGGTGTCGATGGGCGTTCAGGAGATGATGAGTGGTAGGAATTGGAATTGGAGTCGGAACGGGAGGGAGTTGGCGCACGTAGACTCTCCCGCTCGGTTTCAGATCCCGAGAGGGTATCATTGCGTTGAACCGGCGGTGCGGACTGCGAGTGCGAATGAGATGAAAGGCGAGATGTTGATGTTCTGGAAGCGGATGAAGAGGAGGCATTAGGTGAACGAGAAGTATGGGTCGGCGATGGGGTGCTGAGGCGGGAAGAGAGTTTATCTAGTGCCTGCCCATCATACATCAATTCAGCAAGCAAGAGGGTTTGAATGGCATATAGGCAGCAGGAATGGAATTTGGCATCGAAATACCAAAACCAGAATAAATTTCAAGAAACCCGTGGTTGCCAGGAATACATCACAACACGTGGAGTGGAACAAGAGCATGCAATGAGCATGCGTTGAGGGGGAAGCGCAGCAGGCTCACCATGCGGTTGCGTTGAGCAAGGCTCTTGACCCGCTGGAGCGCCGCGATATTCTCGCTGGGGCTTTTGGCTCCGATTCTGCGGTCAAGCCTGGCGGTATTATCTTCCTCGCCCGCGTGGTCGTTGTCGTCATCGTCGTCATCAGAATTGGGTCTTGAAGTCTTGGATATAGCTATGTACTTGTCATACGTTTCTGTAGGCATCATTGCACTTGGAGAACCTGAATACGAAACTGGACGCTGTCTGATGCTGCCCGAGTTCGCGCTGTTATTGTCGCCGGTTGAACCACTGCCAGTCGAGTTGGTTGCTGGGGGAGATGGCAGTCCGGAAGGGGAAACAGCGCCGGGGCTCTCTGGGGGCTCAGGAAGGTCAGGGATATTGGGTTCCTTGGGTTCCTTTGGCGGTAACGATCCTAGGAAGATTGCGGACAAAGGACGCCTCGAGGAAGCAACGAGTGAGCGCGGCGGCATCAGAGTGAGCGCAGCAGGTCATCAAGCACGGCGTACGTGAAAAAAAAGGTCGTCGTCGTCGTCGTGCACGGCGGGCAAGCAGTTGGGACGACGACGAGCTCAGTCAAGGAAGGGGATGTATCGTGGGAATTCAACCCCCCCGGTACACGCATTAGCCTCTCCGAATTCCGACTCCGAACCCTCCAGCACATGCTTTTCCGTAACGATCAAGTCACTCCTGGGCGCGGGAGAATCCCCAGACAGGAGCAAGACCTGGTTTGGTGCTTGTGTTTCCTGACGTGACTGCCAAGTAAGTGCTCATGTTTTGGTAAGACACCGCTTCAGCGACCGTGCTTAATCTTGGATGCTGAAGCTCTGAAGTCCAACCGACTCACAAGTTACAATGACTATCCATTGGAATGAGTCAGGAATCGTGTGGGACGGTTTGTAATGTGCGTAGCCATGGCAAACGTCCATTATGGCGCGTTGCGTACCGGAAAATGCAATCGGCGCTGCCGTGGGTACAATTCGGTGAAAGTTGCTCCGAGTCTTGCTGAATGATCTCGGGGTTGACGTCAGGTGATGCTCGCCAGGATTCGAGGCCGCTCATTGTCGCGAGCTCTCGGTCGGATCACCAGAGAGACCACCGTTGCAGAAACGAAACAACCCGATGATCGTTTCCCATCCATCTTCACCCTCGTAACCCCGTCGAGTCACAACTCCTCCAGCTTCCCAAAACCGAGTGGCGCAGCCTGGTGATTTTTTTGGGGGAACGTCGTTGATTTCATGATACCTCAAGAGTGGCTCTTCCTCCCTCCAAGGTGCTGTAATCATCCGATGTGCGATCTGGATTATGCCATCAGCGTATTGGTCAACCACCCACTCACCAACTGCGCTAGCAGAATACTTGCGGAGGGTGTTGCTGCTTCACACGCACCTTATCGTCAGCGAGCAACTCTGTATTTGTCGCTCAACATCATTTCTGCCTGGGCACAGCCTAGTGCGACGACCCACGTTTGAAGTGTATGGGCCGGTATTTCCGATTCACACTGTCATTACGAGTGGAGATGCGGCAGCGGAAAAGTTTGTGCGGATAAGCATTGGCGAGCTGTCAGCGTGCGACAAGGTCATCACAAAATTCCGCTTATTTCGACAGGTCGACTGATGCCAGCGACAGTCCAGCACATTTACCTTCCAGCCTTCGACCACTGAACACTTTATACCGCACTCGCGATCCAGGAGTTGGGTCAACGATGCACATGCAAATAAACCAACGCTCGACCTCGACGATACAGAATCAACGAACGGCCTACGCCGGGTAACTTGAAGGCCTGTCGCAGCAAGCGAGTACACAGCTATTGACTCCTCGAGACCGCGGCTGATGTCCTCCCACAGGACAGCACTTAGCGAATGAGTTAGCAGTCGCTGCGAAGAAAGCACAGGACCTGCATAGCCGCCGATCAGCAACCCCCGACTACGAAAACACGCACTATTCTCACTGGGAATAACGCATGGACACCGAACGATAGTTTCGGATCCATTTTTGGTGCCCTTCCTAGCTCGGATGCTTCCGGCGACCAAGACCAACACCCGTACTTGGTGACGTAGTCTGGAACCAGACGCTTGGATCACACCTTCGGAGGCCACCGGAAGCCAAAAAGTCCGGTGACGTCGTTAGGCGGCTATCCCATCGTAGGGCGTAGTCTCGGTAAATTACCAGATATGCCTCTGACGGCATCGGGGTCTTCAGATGATAAACGCGTGACCGTTTTAGGACGCAGCAGCCATGGGGTGTCTGTCCCTTCTATCTCCAAATAGCTGGTCCGAGACTACGTAGGACAGCGTAGGACAGCGTAGGACGCAGCCTTCAGCGGGATGAGATCAGCGCTTCAACGCCGTGTCTTAAAACGTCTGGCCACGAGGCTCATACACCCGGGTACTTCCTAGAACGTCTGGATCGAGGCTAATTTCACGGCTTGTCCGATGTAGAAAAGCCAGCCAGGTTCTCCACTCATCCCCCGTCCAATCTACCTGTCTTGCGTTCATCACTCGACATGTTCGCCAAGCTCAGGTATAGTATATCTCTTTACATCACGACCTTCGTCCTCACACTGACCGGCGTGCACATCCAGTGCTCTCGCCCTCTGCCTTTCCTTGGCCTCTGCGTTGCAGATCGTGGCTCCTGCCTCCGTCGAGGTTGGCGGTTCGGCCACACTCCACATTTACGATATTTCCGCAGACGGCCCGAGCAACATTCAACTCTTGTTGATCGGGCCCAACGTCCACTCGGTCCTCGCGACCGACGAGCCCGTCAACGCGACCATGTATGCCTCTATTCCTTATCGTATCTCCGCGAGGTGGGCGGTTTCTTTTAGGCGTGTCGCGTGGCGCTGATCGACACCCACCACCAGTCCCTATTACTTGATCGCTGCCGCCGACCCCGAGTAAGTGTTGTCTGCGATTCTGGCCGGTTGGTGGCCCACGAACGAATGATCGTTGACGTCTGGTTATTGCAGAGAGACCAATATCATCTACGCTGAGAGCGGGTATATGGCGATTGTAGAGCCCTAGACCTGTGTGTTCGTTGGAGAACTCGTAGGGGAAAATGATGGACGATTCTGGTGTCTGTATATTTGATAGGCTTTTCGCTCTTTTGAGGTGGTCGGTTGAATCATACCTGTTTGACTCCGATCGGGATGTATTAATATATTGGGAGGTGCATACGCAATAGATACAATGAAGCGTCCGTACTGGGAATTCTATGTCAGTCGGTGTCCTTGCGTGCCCTCATAAAACTAAACCCATCAAAGAGTGTAGCAAAGGAATAATGGTAAGTGTTAGGGTGGAGATAATAATATAATCGAGTTCATCGAGTTCATGGGTCATCGCAATAACATAAGCGGGTGTCAGCAAGGAAGGGGTAGCGAGTTGACTCGTCAGGGAAGAGATGAAGGTGGACTCCAAAAAGGGCCCGAGTCGTAGTGGTAGGTATCCGAGGAGTCTAGGCTAGGGGGTTCCGGATCCGTCCGACAACAAGATGGTGAGCGGATATGCATGGCGAGTCTATAGTGACGAAACGGAAACGATCACCGAGCACGCAAGTACGAGGGGTATCCAATACAGCAAGGGTCTATGTGATCTCTCCGCACTATCAAAGAATGGCGTCAGTTGCAGTCCAGTGATATCGCCAGAGAAATGAGAATGAAACGACCATGCCATCGTTCCCTTTTATCATGTACACTGCAGACGGAGATAGAAAGAGACATACCTGCTAGTTGTGGATGGCTGACTCGTGATCTTGACCGTCATCACGGCCACGAGCCCATCGATGGCATTCGCTCCGCTGACAGCGACAGTCTGGAAATGATTGATGCCAACGCTACTATTCTGGAGTAAACCAGAAACGTAGTTGACAGAGGTAAGGTAGGTATATCCGTTGAACGACGTTGTTCCCGAGTACGTGCTCGCGTTTGTAAGGTTGGAGGTGGGTATAATACTCGATTGCGCCGTGGCGTTGCCGACCAGCCAATCACGCCCGAGGTCGTATCTACCACGTCATGTTAACACAGAGATTTGGGTGATGGAGTAAACACCGACCCATTTACGATGATATTGTGTTGATCTATAGGTGATAATCTATGAGAGGAGTCGGGGAAGACAGCTGAAAAAAAAGGTACCAGTGAGCGGCATCTCGTACGAAACTGCCATAAATATCGCGCTGGTATTCGCATCGGGGCCGTTCTGAATCCAATAACGAAGGTGATTGCCGCCGTCGATTGTCTCTTGGCAAGTGCCGAGTTCGACATCACCATAGTCCCATCTTATGACCGCCGTTTGATTGACTATGATCGGAACACGTAAGCGAGGAAGAGCGTGGTCACTCGAATGAAATGGGATGCATACGGTATCCGTTTCCGTCACCGAGGTTCGCGGCTTGATTGTCGCCGGAATGTTGCCCCAGGCACTCGGTCGAGAACCCGAAAGACCTATATAGGCCACACTGATTGAGGGAGGAGACGGCGACGGAACGGTATGACGACTGACTGGTAATAATTGATTAAACCTCCATTGCTTACGGTACTTTGAAGGACCGGTGAATCAGAGTAGGCGGATAGGATGGCATTGATGGGTTCGCCGAGTCCTGAGGGATATGTATCTTGCACTTGCTGCGGAAGTAAAAGATGACATCACGTCAACCCTCCGACAAGGGTGGCGAAACGCAGGACGCACTGTTAGCATGCTGCCGCCTTCGACCATTGGGATAGAGTAGCCGTAACTCGTCTCACGCCGCTGAGGTGGCCCCGGAGGCCGTGGTGAGCGTGCAGCTGAAACGAGTAATGGCGTCCACAGAGCAACAACCATGGAAGACAACAAGGTGTAGGATCTTGGGCGGGAGGTATACATGCTGTGCGGTATGGGCAGTGGTAGGGCTGGCCCGTGAGAGGGACGGGGACTCGATCTACGAGTGAGGAGAAGGAAGGAGGAAAAGAGTGGGGGGAGAGTTCCTCACCGGCAGTAAAAACCGGCTCGTGAAGGAAGGAGAATCAAATAAGATCTAGTTGGCCCTGTGGTGGTGAATCCAATTTCTTCCATTTTTCTTCCAACAAGGTGAGGTACCGTTTATGTAACTCCAGCATCAAACGAGCCCGAGATAACGGAACGCGTCGATCTCTCAAAACAAGTCTTCATATCAGATCACTGATAAGGTGAGCAGCGCCGCGACCAAGTAAAACCGTCCAGCGATATCGTAGCTGTGATATGTGCATGACGAGCAAGGACCTAAGAATCTTGGTGTATTCACTGGCAATATGGACAAGGTTTTGCCAGCCGGCCCCACAGACCGACGCTTAGCTAAGGCGGTGAGATCTTGTGCCAAACCTATGCCCGATGTACCCGCAGCAGCTGCCAATCGCTTCGAGATCGAGCCAGCTGCCAGCGAGGCGTACAAAACAGCACAGCACTCGTCCTCAAGCATTCAAGTTGGCGCAGGAACCGTGGAACGTGCGTAAATTCACCTCCCGCATGAGTCCCGTGACCTGTCGGACTCGCCCTTGTCTCGTCTCCCGGACCTTATAGCTCACGCCAATCACATGGCACATCCCGAGCCACTGTGCTCAAGCCTCAGGCCCAGGCTCGACTCCAGTGAAGGCTATTTCGATCTGTCCTTCCCCCCTTCCGTCCGCTGTATGCAGACTACTTACAGAGGACAGAAAGGAGGCGAGGTTCAGTTGGCCCACATTGTCAGACAATCCAGTAGATCTATTTTGGCTCTGTACAGTCGCGACGGAGACTGCCCTCGAAGGTAACAATAAACCCGTTCGAATGCTCGTATGAGATCCCGCGGCGCAAATGTAGTAACCCGAGTTGGCGACGAATGGTTATCTGAGTTACTGACAACGATCCTCGGGTATATACAAGAGTTTGTGTTTAGCTAGTACAGTTCGAGGACGCAAGGTATCTATCTACATTGAATCAATCACGACGACGGTGGTGGTGCTTCAGGTGGTCGTCGTAGTGCCCTTCAGCTTGCTCTTCAACTACACGTGATAATCAGAAGCTGAACTTTGCCCCTGCTGGTTACTCACCATTCTTCTTGGCCTTGTAGTTGTCGATCGCATCAAGACCCTTGGTTTCAAAAATGCGGGTGATGAGAGCACCACCGGCAGCCGCCCTGATCTCACTCATAAGTCGTTGTACCTAGGCTGGTATGTATGGACGCACATTATTTCCTTTGCCGTGGAATGACTGACGGTCTCCCCACTTTTCTCCTTGTGATTGTTGTACGCTTTGGCGGCCTACAAGACAGTGAGCAGGTTTCGTGGCAAGGGAAGAGTGGCGGACCTCATAGGCGGCAGCGGCGGCGATGAGTTCATGAGAGAGGTGCGCCTCGTGGGGTGCGTTGACGACCTTTGAAACGAGACTCGTCAGCAACCGATTTGTGCAGGATGCCCAGATCGATCTACTCACTTGATCGTATGCCTCCTTGTTGGTCATTGTGAAGAGTCTTGTTCGAGAGTGTAGATGGGGGTGAGTGGGTGTTGCGATAAAGATCAGCGATTGGGGTACGACCCTTTATACCCGGATCAGTCCGTCACGACTGTCCGTGTCACGGATTGTATTGCACTAGTTTGGACAACTCGGTTATCGATCGGACCCGTTCAGCTCACCCAAATGGCACTGCCTGGCTACGCGGCGCAGCCCAGTAACATTCTCTGCGCAGGATACGGGTTGGTGTCGTTCAAGTTGTACTAAGTTTGTAGTACTTGTACACCAGTCGTATTAACCTGCTGTTATCTTTCCAACTTTGGCACAATTCGATTTTGGTCCGATTCTGGTACAAACAATCATGCCACGTTTCCTGGTCTGCTTGTTGAACAAGCTCTTGACCGTTTCTGTCTGTCTGTCTGTCTCGATATCCTGCTACATTCAATTCAGTTCTTCCTCATCAACTCTCGTAAATCCGCAGTGATGAGACTCGTTCTTGTCAAACAGGTGTTCCAGCATGAGCTAGGGATGTGGCAGTGGTGGTGCCATTGATGCCTTGACGATCCTCCACCGCATTCGCGCTTGCCGGTACGTGCCAAAGTTCCTCCTTGTCATGGTTGGGCTATTCACAGTATCGGAGACGCTAACGCACACAGCCTTGCTGCGCCTTCCGGAAATGTGACCGTCGTTCCCAATGTTCCCGCGGAAATATGTATTGAGAGGGAATTTTCCATCAAGCCGTGTCTGCGCACTTACGTCGTCATCTCCCCTTGGGGTAAGAACCGTTGTCTTGCGAATGGTTGCCATCTGGTGACGTGACCGAATGCAGTGTACAACCACGTTTGTGCTCTATGGCTTGCTAATGGCCACTCGCCTTCCTCGTAACAGTCCAGGGCAACAAGTTTGCCAGGTCGGTACGACACCATTTTATCATCCGATGTGTACAGTACTTACTCCGACTGTGGCGGCAGTCTTCTGATGGGAACTTATCAAGATTAGAACCGCGTGACAGGCACGACATTGCACTGAGTCAGCCCGGTGAGCTTGGTGGACACCGATGACACGTAACATCTGATCTGTCTCTTCCGTGGTCCTGTCGGATGTCGAGCAGAACACGTCGGCGATTTGACTTCAAAGGGCGACGTGTCGGGTCTAGGTGATGCTGCGGGATGTGATAGGATGTGATGCTGATCCAGTGCGGATGGATCGCGTGTCGAATCGGCATCGAATCTGCCCTGCCAGTGGTTTAAAAACCGGGCTACCTTCCGATAGGCTAATGTTCGTAGGCCGTCGGCCATCCCGGCTGTTGGCGTCCCGGTGGCCGTACTGCCTGCGCAGAGTTAGACTCAGCGATCCCACGATCGCTGCGCGGGGATGTGGCTGTTCAGAATCTTCCGTAGTCTTCGGGGCTGCATGTTCTGCAGCAGGTTTGACTGTCTCGTTCTCGCTCATGATTCGTTTTGTTTTCGATGCCTGACTAGCCGCGATGGCCTGTTTCATGTCATGTGTTTTTCTTTTCATTTTTTTCGTACCAGAAAAGATGTTAATGGTGCCTAGTGTGGTCGGTAAGGCGGTGCCTTTCCCGCCATTCGGGAACACGCGTTCTGAGCTTGAAAAGCTGTGAAAATGGATCCTTTATAAGATGCCCGAGTCACATTTGCGCGCCATCCCAATTTTCTTCCCTACCCCCATCTACCGACCCATTGGAGCAGCTAGGACACTGCTCCTGAGTCGTCCCTGAGTCACCCGTACTCTTCCAAACCCCATCCGTGAGTGATTTAGTTTGATCTGCATCTGTTTCATTGTGTCCTACGTGTGCTCTGCTTGCCCGGCACCGCTGCGCAAAATTCATCCCTGTATCGATTTCTGTCTCTCGACTGAAATCAGCATTTCGCGGCTGTCATGTCGTCGGCATCTTTTCACGACCACACGCCGATCTCGAGGTCGCCCGATTTGTCTCGTCCGTCCCCTCTAGGGCAGTCACGAACATCATCGGCGCGGCCTTCGGGGTCACGTCCGTCTCAGTGTTCACCGAGTCATATTGAACTTATGCGGCACACGGATGCACACAATACCCCTTGTGCAGAGAACGAGGCGCTAATTACATCGTATCATGGTTCCAGAACCGCCAGGCCATCCACGTTGTCGCCTGGCCCCAGCTCCCTTCCAATAACCCCACTCCACTTCGCAATTTCAGATCAATATCTACCGTATACTCCAGACCAAGATGTCCTCCATCTTCAGGAACTGCTAAATCAACGGCCGATATCGTACCATCCCGGTCCTTCACCCAACCCCGGTCATCATGTCTCGTTGCCCACTGTCCCTGGAAGTTCTAAACTTTCAAGCTCGTCTATCCGCCATGTTGCGATAAACAGCCACTCTGCACGTCCACGGACGTCCAACCAGGTCTTTAACAACATCTCCGATCTTGCCGCCCATTATGGGATCCCCCAGTTTTTGCCAGTTGCCCCTCGTACAATTCCACGTAGAACAACAGAGTCTGAAGAAGCATCTTCGCCACAACAGACTGAAACCTTCGTGTCTTCACCCCACTTCGAAAATCTTTGCTCCAACTACCTAACCATGCTTTCTCAAAACCCGGGCGATGATGGCGCGAATAGTGTCCCGATTGAGGGCACTGCGCCGGTGGCGTCTGCCACAAACGTGACGGACGCTGACGCTATCAGGTCACTCATGGACGTGCTGAATGGTTCGTTGTCTTTTCTGACATACTTGATCAAACCCGACTCACCTTGCTCCACAGCAACTACGCCAGAGCTTCAGATGTCCAACGATCTGAACGAGTACCTAACTTCCCCACTTATCGAATCGCCTCTTGACGATGACTTGCTCACTACCCCTGCTGTCGGATCCGACATGCACGCGGACATTATGACAAGTCCTCTGATGGGTGACTTTGGGAATGACTCCTTTGGCGAATTCCCGTCTCTGTTCAGCGAGTTCAATGACGCCATGTCGAAGCCCCCCGACCTACCAAATCTAGACAAGATGTATAGCCTAGAGACTCCCAACACACCGTTCATCGACTCCCCCAGCGCCTCTCCGTTCAATAGAAAGATGGCGCCGCTTCCATCAACTAAGCGCAAGTCCACCGCTACCGGTACTCGCAAGAACCTTATGCCCCAGTCGCTTGTCCCGATCGAAGCACCCACCCAATCTCGCAACTATCTCACCCCTTCCTCTACGTCTCGGAAGGAGCTTCCTGCCACCTGGCGTCGCAAGCGGCATCGCACCGTTGACCCGGGTGAAGAAGAAGACCAACTTGTGGAGGAAGGGCAGGCTCCCACGCTGTCAGAGCAGGAGCAGATTGAGGCGAAGCGACGTCAAAACACGATCGCCGCTCGCCGCAGTCGGAAGCGTAAGCTGGAGCACCAGCGGGAGTTGGAGGAGAGTCTGGAACACTACAAACGGGAGGGCGAGATGTGGAGGCAGCGAGCGATGACCTGCCGGGCTTTGCTTTGCAGCCACCATATCGAGTGCCCAGAGTTCCCCGATTCATGATCTTTGCTCCCTTTCGCGGTGTGCCTTTTTTGTGTTTCTCTATACCCATCGCTGTCGGTGTCCCATGCACTTTCCTTTTTTCCTTATTCGCAACTATCCCAAGCCTGGTGATCAAACTGTAATCTTCGATGCACCGTGTATTCCTACACTCATCACCCCCCATCCCCTCTTCCACTGGTTAGGAGCATCGTCGTAACCCCCATCCCCTTGACCCCATTTTCGTGCTTTCTCACCAATCGTAGCAGTCTTGAATCCAACTGTTCCCATCTTTTACTGGATATTTGTCGTGTACCTTGTTAGACTGAATAAACCAGAGATGTCGATTGTAATTTGGATTGTGCGTTCAAGGTCGTGGAAGTTCCGTCAGGGCGGCAAGCGTGGCAGTAAGGAGGGTTTTGCTTATATAAGCGTCGCTTTCGTGGGGTTTATGGCGCTTACGTCGAAAAACTTGACGGTTTGACTTGGATTTGAATTCCTGTTTCCATCAGCCAACATTCCGCGTGAACACCGCTCGGCGTTCTCAACTTCCGTTGACCTGGCCCGTGAGCCCCGTGGTCGAAGTTCCGCACTCTCCACTCCTCGCTCCTCTATGTTTGCCACATCCACGAGGAACATCACCTACGAGCGTCTCGAAGGTGGGATAGGTCCCAGCCGGCCGGGCAAAAAACTCGCATGGAAAAAGATAGCGATCGGGTGTGGCATGCTCATGGGGCTCGTCTGGTTTTTCGGACCCCGTGGAGACGCCCTCTCAGCGGGTACGCCATGTCCAATCTAAATCCAGCAAACGCATGTGTACACACGTTAACCCCCCAGATCTTCCAACACCTGGACTAGAAGACATTTACCCGCCACTAGTAGATATACCCTTTCAGACGGAGGCGAGTGCGTCGCTAGACGACGTGCCCCATCCGACCTCATTCCCCTCCTCGACGGTCTCCACACCCTCTCAAGTACCCACCTCCCCCGAGACCGATCCAGACCCACTGAAAACCGTCCACTGCACCGTTCCGTATGCACCGCACCTCCCGCTCGTGCAATACGCACTCATGATCGACGCCGGTTCGACCGGTTCTCGTATCCACATCTACAAGTTCAACCACTGCGGCCCTTCACCGTCTTTCGAATACGAAGTGTTCAAGATGATTCAACCGGGATTGTCTGATCGGACCAAGACGCCGGAGGGCGCTGCGGCGAGTCTAGACGTCCTCTTGGACGAAGCGCTCCGCGTCGTGCCGGCGTCGTTCCAAGCGTGTACGCCGGTGGCGGTGAAAGCGACGGCGGGGTTACGTTTTCTCGGGGTCGAGGAGAGTCAGGCGATCTTGGACGCTGTGGAGAAGCGGTTGAGGGACAAGTACCCGTTCGTGGTGCCGGACAAGGACGGGGTGGTTATCATGGATGGGAAAGACGAAGGTGTGTATGCGTGGATTACGGTGAATTATTTGTTGGATGCGATTCGGGCGGATTCGCCCAAGGACGCGCCGACGTATGCGGTGCTTGATTTGGGGGGTGGGTCGACGCAGATCGTGTTCGAGCCGGAGGTGGGTGGGGAGGATGTGGGTGGGGTGCTCATGGATGGGGAGCACAAGTATGAGTTGGTGTTTGCGGGGGAGGAGAGGGTGTTGTATCAGCATTCGTATTTGGGGTATGGGCTGAAGAGTGCGAGAGAGAGCGTCCATCGGGTGGTGGAGTTTATGGATGGGCTGAGGACGGCACCGGTGAGTGGGGAAGGTGAGCTGCGGCGGGTACCGAATCCATGTCTCGCACACAAGACGGAAAAGGAGGTGGATGTGCCTTTGGGGGAGGGCAACAAGGTCAAGGTGTTGATGGCGGGGGAGGACGTCGGGAGTTTCGAGGCGTGCAATCGGGTTTTGGAGTTGGTCATGGCCAAGGATGCGTGAGTTGTCGCTCTTTTTCTTTTCTGTGGCGCTGATGCGACGGACGGTTTAATTGCACGAACCGTAGTGTATGCGAGGTCAAACCGTGTTCGTTCGGTGGAGTCTACCAGCCTTCGCTACTCGACGCGTTCCCGACGGGCAAGATCCTTCTCCTGTCGTATTTCTACGATCGTATCATGCCCCTGATACCCACACAACCCAAGGGCGTCCAGCCACGCATCACCGTTTCGACGATCGCCACTCTTGCGCGTCAAGTCTGCGCTGGCCCGAGCAGCTGGGTGGACCAGTGGGGCGCCAAACCCGACGTGATCGAAGAGTTGGCGGACCGGCCCGAGTGGTGTCTCGATCTGACGTTCATGCATGCCTTGTTGGGACTTGGGTACGAGTTTGCGGATTGGCGGGACGTGGAGCTTGGGAAGCGGATCGAGGGGACGGAGTTGGGGTGGTGTCTTGGTGCGACGATCGCGATGGTGGGGGGTGGGGAGGTGAGGTGTCGGGCGTAAGGCCTCACGTTCGCCGTGGATAGATCGAACAGTACTTATAGAGTATGAGTAGAGCGGACGTATCTAATTTGTTATCCGGACACTTCAAAGACGGTGCCTTGCCTCGAGCTCATTAGAGTTTGGCAGAGAGTCCTCGACGGGACTCGGACTGTGGCCCATGATCGCTCCCCTCTTGGGGGGCACGCTGCTCTTGCAGCACCGTATCCCCGTCTTGTCCCAAAAGCGCCGTTCGAAACGCGGAAACCCTATTCTAGCATAGTATCATCTGCTTCGTCAGACTATTGTACAGCACCATAACGTCTATCCTGTTTGTCGCAGTGGGATTTCATATATCAAATTTGTTTGTTCGTTTTTTTGCCTTCCTCTGGTATGTCTTACTCCGAATCTTTGGTTATTAGCCAATTTTCCAAGAACAAACTTTCTTTTGTGGTCATGCTGGTGAGAATCATAGTATCTACAGCCGGCCGTTCGCAGGAAATGACCCCGACGCTTGGGGGAATTCACTCAGTATATTTCTGAAAGCGACCTTACTTTTTGCAGTGATCCTAGGTCGATACCGAGATCTAGTCACTTTTTATCTATTATGGGACGAAAACGCAGCACGCTACTACAACAGCCAAGGGAATGCACACGAACAAAGTCCAACGCGCGACGAACGCGAACGTATAATTTAAAAGGTTGAGGGCCAGCCTCCCGAGTCCTTGGAACCCAAAGGATAACGACAGAAAAAACATGAACAGTAAATATGGGCAAGCGCCTGTCCGTTTCAACGATCTACTAGATCCCGCTCGACAAAGCTCGGGAAGCCATGCACTCAGTTGGATTTGCACCTGTCTGCGGTGGTGCCGTCCTGTCATGTCGCAGGTCAGACAAATCTCGTTGCAAGGGAATTCCAGTTGTAGGTTTTGCCTACTCACGACAACAGTGCAGCAGAGCTTGGTGTAGGGACAGTCGGGCTTCCCATCGGACCCGATAGGCGTACAGTCCAATCCCTGCAAACCATTACCAGTGGGGGACTGGTCGCGCACACGTCAACATGGCTCAACAGTAAACGAAAGTACGACTCACGATCCCAGAAGACTTGCAGCATACCGCACTGCAGTTATCGTTGGTAGGGGTGGCGGCGGCGGCAACCATTGCAATCAATGCAACGAAGACGGAGGCAACTTGAAGACGAGCGAACATGATGAAGAGGATGTGCTTGGTGTGTAGAAGTGAGGGACTCTGCTGCCAGTGT
This sequence comes from Xerocomellus amylosporus, assembly GCA_038090735.1. Taxonomy (NCBI): domain Eukaryota; kingdom Fungi; phylum Basidiomycota; class Agaricomycetes; order Boletales; family Boletaceae; genus Xerocomellus; species Xerocomellus amylosporus. Next base: position 514 of record JBBPNE010000557.1, on the reverse strand, counting down.
GGGCCCTTTTATAAGTTTTTGGCTCTTCGCCTGACCCGAAACGAGTGGTCAAATCCTGCCGAATAATCATAACTTTTGTCAAGCAATGGTTCGCTGCCTACATTACCACCTTACTCGGTCTAGAAAGGCCCTTGATTTCCTTTCGTGCTAGCCGTCCAATCGCAGCTCTTGAATGGACTGCGGGCCGCAGTAGAGTAGCCAAGGGATCTGCAAACTGAAACAGCGCAACAGAGGATACGACCACCTGCAACTTGAGCTCGGTTTCAGTGCAGCATATACAAGCTGAAGCTGCGCAGCACCAGGGATCCAGGATACAATCACCTGCAACTCGAACCCGGTTCCAGTGCAACATCTGCAAACTGAAACTGCGCAGCACCAGGGTACAACCACCAACCACCAGGAACACCTTGGATAGTTCGCGTGCAAACGCGAACGTGAGCGCATTTTCGTACCTCGTACTGTCAGTCTTCCTCGCCCACACTCGCTCTTACCGTCGCCGATCATCCCCACTTCC
>JBBPNE010000556.1:0-17850 GCA_038090735.1 Xerocomellus amylosporus | reverse complement strand
AAGGCCCAAAAGCTTGCCCGGATGAGAGTATTCTGGATGGAAAAAGTTGAGATGTTGTTCCATGTTGTATCGCCAGATTCCCTCTCACCAATCAGTCTCACGAGCACGTGGCGGCAACAGACACAATGGACAGGTGACGGGACATTGCGGCAAGGGCGTCTCTGTAAACCTTTGTCTGCATAGGCGAACTTGATGTTGACCTGGTAGGGACACCGTGTATCCACATCTATCCTGCGTGCTGTGACCTTCAACTTGATCCCACATTCCGGATGCTCGAGTTGAGACTGGCCACAGAATCTGCACGGAAAGAGTTGATCGATAGGTGATGCCAGTGGTTCTTCGACACCCCGTATAGCACGTAGTATATGCCCGCCAATGTGGGAGTGTGGATCATCTGTTGATTCTTGGCACCTCGGACAAATGATAGTGACTGCCGCTGCCTTCAATAACAACAATTGTGCTGTTGCAGGTTCACAAACGAGTGCAGGAGAACCTGAAATTACAGTAAACGAGTAAACTTGAATGACCAACAATCTAGTTTTAAGAAGTACTTATCATCCTTGAAACGATACGGAAACTGGTTGGACATGGTTGCGTTGATTCAAAGTGAAGTGAGGCTTGAGACTGGCATTTTCATTTCCAATGAGCGTTTCCAGATCAGATCGACAGCGGCTTCGAGAACCTCGTTCTCCAGGGACCACGTGCGACCGCACGTGTTGATCTCTGTCGTCATCTCAGCAGAGAGATGTGCCGATGCATTGACCACCTTTGGATTAACAAGTTTGATGAGCGAGCCCAACACCGACACTGCAACAACCTTCTGGGTCACAGTATTGAGACCAGGCACCGATGACGCCATCTTGAAGTAGCCCCCATTCCAAACCCATGTCACATTTGTCTCAGTATGGGATGGAACGAGGACCAATACGCTGCCTGATACTTTGATCTTCGAAGCGCTGGCTTGCAATGTTTTGATATTAACATCGGTATGCAATACTTCATTTTCATGGATGCTGGTTGATCCAATGAGCGCTAAGGAAGTGGTGTGATCATCAACTCGGATGAGGGTAAGGAAAGGCGCTCATCCTGCCGCTCCGGGCACACCCATGGGCCTCTAGTTCCAACTTGCAACAGCCTCAGCGCAGTATCATGTATCTTAGACTCACTCTGAGCAGCATCAACGGAGGTCTGTCGAATCCACTGCTCCTACTGTCCTTGAAGATCCTGCGAAACGAGCTTGTATGCCGTTGAATGTTCCTTCGGTGGTTGTCAATGACAAGGCACATCCACCGATTCAGACAATGGCCTTGCCTCCTCCATCTCATCAACCCCCCCGGCAGCAATATACTTTCACCGCTCGATCCACGCAAATTTGTCTCAGACCATATGACCCTTTGTGTGTCACCTGAAGTAGATGTGAGGTTGTTGTGAGTCTTCTCTCGGACTCATCAAATGTCTACTGTCCACAAGCAGCTTCAGGTCTGCCGCAAATGTTGCTGCTTGACCCCTCTCTCGTCACCATGATCCTTTCATTGCAAAATGTCCATCACCACAATATCGGGAAGTTCTGATTGGTTGCAGAGGTTGACTAGTAGCTTGACTGGGGAGGTCACTTTCCTTGACACGGATAACTCACTGGTGGGTTTCTCTTCTCATTTGTTGCTAGATGAATCCTACTCAACTACATACTCTTCATGTTCATGCTCCCTTCTTCCTTCTTGAATCATCCTCACCTGATCAACCCTTTTCTGTGCCCACAGATCAACTCCCGGAGGAAATCCATGACGATGTCCAAATTGGCAATGCCACCGAGGTAGCATCTGGCCCTCATCGTGGATTCATCAGGACTGTCGAGCTTATCTCTTTGAGTACGGTCTCATTACGGACAGTTGCTCCCACGTTTCCCTACATCACAGTCACAGTCATGTCAGCAAACTTCCTGCCACCCTCAAATGCCCTCAGGTATTCGACTGAGAAGGGTTATAATATCAGATCCGGAGATGCTGTCAAAGTAGTACAAGGACACTGGATAGGCAGAAGAGGGATCATCGGGGAAATTGACCTTCAGAAAAAGATATTGGAGGTGAATGCGTGGGCCAACTCTGTATGTATCAGCCCTCCTCTTCCCCTTGCCCACTAACCAGTTTACCAGGAACTTTTTTTTGTGCCAATCACACATGTTGCACATGAGCGTGTGGTGTCCAAGCTTGACAAAGATTGGTGATATGTATGAAAGGAGGTCCTTATTCTCAAAGGTCACTACAAGGGTTGGTGGGTGGATGCTCAGAAGTATATCAAGAGATACCTGTGAGGTCGCTCCAGGCAGTGCCCCTGTCTGCGTTTTCAAGAAAAGCGGTCTTGTTGTTAAGTAAGTGGCTGCTCACATGTCGATGCTTTGTAGTACTAAGTCGTCCAGGGGGTGCAAGACCACTCTGGGGGAATTGGATCTTCTGCATGCTCTGCTCCTCACAGTTGCGTCCACCTTTAGAAGGGGCAATATTCCAGAGCAACCATGCAGTAGGCAGAAAACACCTCCCCCAACCCTGAACACCTCATTGGATCCTTCAGATTCGTCGACCAACGCTTGGACGGTGGATGCTGATGATGCCCAGCACAGTTCACCGATTTCACCAATAACAAGTTAGTTAACTCACCCTCCCTTCTTTACATGGCCTGATGAACCATGTGTAGAATTTGACTTTATTTTACTCCCCAAGGTGAAAGAAAACCTCAAAATGTATCGTGCGGTGTTCAAGATTGGGCTTGGTTGGCGCACTGGCTACGGAGGCCGTCACTGCATAACCAATGTCCCCGACCCTTTGCAATCAGCGTCAGATGGAAATGTACCATCCTTCCATCTTGCTGTCTCCCTCACTGTGAAGACAAAGGGGGCCAGATCTCTCCAGGAGAATATCCACAAAAGGTTCTTCACCCCTTTTGTCCCATCCAAGAAGGGCACACTTTGCATGGTCATTAAGGAAGCTGAAGACCAAAGGGATGGGAGAGGGATGGGGAATCTGTTGGTACAAATACTGAGTGTAGCCATTTCATCTATGAAGAACCAACGTGTCTCGGTGGTCTGAGTTGACAGCTCCCCACCGAAAGAAGCGGAACTGGCTTGGGATTGAGTGATTGAAGCTGAAATAGCACACTGATTCTCCTCCCCTTCAGACGTATGCTAGCTGTACTGTATATTGATGTGCCCATGCGGAGTGAATGGTTTGAATTGTATATGTACTCTCTGTTCTGCTCTTCCCACTGCTAAAACTGATCGCACTCCTAGAGCTAATCACACTTGTAGCCACTACGCTCCCGAGGTTTCCAACTCAGATACGGCTGAGATTGAATAAGTGGCATACTGAGTCTGAAATCGGCTGTCCCTACTTAGGATCAGCATTTTCATTTTCTCATACCACTCTTTCCGCTTCCCACATCACAAAATCTCACACGTCGACCACTTATAGTCCATCTATAGTTATGTATGTACATAGAGTATCCCACTGTAAGGTTAATGGAAGGGTCGGTAAGGCAAACTTAGATGTATGAAGCATCATCTCATTAAAAAGACAATATGTTTTTATTACTATAACTACACAACACACAACACCTGTTGTCAAGGGAAAAAAATGAAAATGAAAGCCCATCGGGAAACCAATTCGGCACTGGTATGTTCCCCAGCATCCTATTGTTGTGCTGACATTATCCAGTAGAACAATAGGGGGCCAGGTTATGATATTGTGATCAGAGGTATGTACTGCAATCTAATGCTCTCATGGTGTCATTTGACAACCCGGAATATCCCCAACCTCAAAGCTTAGCTTTGTCCTATGCGATGTGCATGCTCACAGCAATCTCCCAAACCGTATGTATATCTGATCATGGGTAGCTGCAGGAATCCTTATTGGTTGAGTGACAGGCTGGGGTGTTCACAAAGCAAAACATGCAGGCAATCAATACTGCTCTCAGTCGAGCCCCATTGGTTGAGGCTCAGGCAGTTGTCAATCCAGTGCAGCCACTATACAAACCATACCAACCATATCCGCGCTTCCGCAGGTTTGGTCCCACTCCACCCACCGAAGCACAGACAAATGATACCAGTACCCCCTTGACCATCTCTTCCCAAGCATCTGATAGCAACACAACTGGTCCCACTCCGCCCACCGAAGCTAGGCAATGGCGTGGGTACATACCCACGAGGTACCCACCACTGTAATTTTGGTGGCAGGTATCTCATGAATATGTACCCACGCCATTGCCTAACCGAAGCACAGACAAATGATACCAGTATCCCCTTGACCATCTCTCCCCAAATATTTGATAACAATGCAACTGGTCCCACTCCGCCCACCGAAGCACAGACAAACGATACCACTCCCCCCTCGACCATCCACTCTCCTCAAGCCACAACTCTCTCCTGCATTGATTCCGTGAGTGCCTTCCTTACCACTTTGTTTTCAGAATTTGCGTGTGTGCAGTAGTTGGTCCTTGAGCCCTGTGTCTTCCGTTTCCAGAATCAATCCCCACTTTACTAGCTACACATGTTTCAATACCGCTTCGCCCGTGAAGACATTTCCCAATCCAAACTGTGCCTGCTGTAGGCAGAAATTCAATGTCATTTGCCCCTCCCACCTTTTCCTCAGAAGAGGAGGAAATGGCTGTCAAAGATTTAGTCCTTCAACCATGCTCAACTGGGCCCGATACTGCGATGACCCCTCAAACCCTCATGCCAGGCCAACTCAACCATCTGCCTTTGTGCACCCCCGTTACAAATATTCCCAATATAGTCCCCACCTCTGTCACCTCCACACCTCTTGATCATGAAATTGTGATGACCCCCCAAACCCCCATGCCAGCTGGGCCACCTGCCCTCGAGCACTCCCATAACAAATGTTCTCAATACAGTCCCCATCTCCGACACCCCCAAATCATCTCTCGAGGCTCCCAATGTTCCCAATGCAAACAAATCCAACATCATGGATTTTAATCTTGATTCACCTTCCCCACCTTTCCACTCAACATCATCAAACCTACATCCTCCCACTTCTGGTCAGCCATTGCAGATCCCCAAATCTTTTGAAAGTGTTATCCAGCGCACTGTCATGGAGTGGTTGACCTTGAATTCTACTGAGTTCGTCCAGGTGACAGTCTCCAGGGTGATCAATACCTGCATTCCCCATTTGGTGGAATTGATTGATGGTAAGATCACTTCCTTTGCTTCTGACCGCACTAAAGGTTCACGTACTCCCTCGGGTCATGGAAACATCAGTTGGGAAGGTGACAATGAGGACGAATCACCACCTCCACAAGGCAGAAAAAAGCCAGGGCCTCACAGCCACATGAACCACCTTCATATATGGCACACTCTGAAACCTGCTCATCAGCTAATACCTTCTCGGTTGGCCTACAGGAAATACCTCACAGAGCAGGGTGTGATGACAACCCGATCTTCCGAAGGCCCAATTCCCGTGCAAGCCCCTCCCAATCAAGTCAAGGCATTCAATCAAGATGGGAGCTCTCCACCTACCATCAAAAATGTCACTATTGATTGGACTACTTCATTGAAATCATCCCCTTGGAACCAAGAGACAGTACACTTACTAGCAGTGGACTTCCACGCAAAGATCAAGATAGGAAAATATCCAACCATTATTTATGATGCCAATTGCATGAATGTCAATGCCCTTGGCCGTCTTTGCATGCAAAAGTTGTCTCAGACCCACGACGCATGCCAACAACAAGCAGAAGGGCTTGCTCACTGGACAACACACGGTCCTCTCTGTGATTGCTGATGTTGAGATACCTATGTACACTGGTAAGTGCCATCCTTTTGACGCGCAACTTGGAGCTGATGGAAATTTCAGAAGCCCTATTGCTGGCAATCCTCTGGTCCCCCTTGAGTGGACCCCTGACTGGCCCTCTGACCGGCCCCCTAGTGGCCCACCCATACATATTCCACAACAGAGGGAAAATTTGTGGATAAATAAGATCCAGAAATTTATTCATGTAGTAATAGTCAGAATATGTATCAGCTTCACATTGTAACTCTGGTACCATGCCTGAGATAGAATCTGACCCCTAATATGTTCTTCAGACATATTCGGCAACAAATGCCAACTCTGTCGCATCAACAAATTTGATATTCTATTTTGAATATCTTTCAGGCTAAATTTGTCTATATCATTCTTCCTCTTTCAGGAGACTAAGTTTCTCATACAGAGTCAAATACATTTTCTCATGATGTAGTAGAATATTTATTGCAAACTTATTGTTTTTCTGAGGTGGAATTTGTTTACAATTATGTAGCAACTAAGTTGTTGGAACTTATCCAATCTTGCCCGAGGTGTAATGTGAGTCTAGCATTCTTCCTTTTTTTGTATGAGGAGACTGAACTATACTATGCATAGGTTCCAGCTGCTGAGTGTCTATGCATCTTACCAGGGCAACACTCTCAATTGGTTTTGTTAACAAGGAATTTCCTCACCCAGTTTCTCTTACATACCTTGGAGTCTCAGGATGCTCATTAAGCTACAGTACTGATCAGAATTGAGTAAGTGTCCTCACTAGTGTGTGTTTCTGCAGTACCTATGTATACTCATGCCCATATACATAATAGGAACAATTGGTCATTGACACTCTTTTTGTGAGCTCCCTCACCAGTAATACCTCAAATGTTTAAGTGTAAATAGGTCATTAATGTGCATACTAACTCATCTTCTCACACCCTTTCCTGGCTCACAGCTTGAATATCTGGTGCCATGTGTCCTCAGTTATTGTTGAGCCTGCTAGAAATCCAACTAAAGAGTTAACAAAGCATGACTAATATTGAAATTTAGAGTTGAGAATATATCGATAATTGAATACTCACCAGATACTTCATCATCTTATTTCACAGTAGCTTGTATGTTTCAGTAGCTGTCATGCACCTTTTTCCATTGAAGAAAAAACCAGAACATCAACGACTCGCCAGCCAGAATGGAACAGGCAAGGGAAAGTAGCTGCTCCTGGTCAATGGTGAGGCAAAGGGTAGTGCATTGCACGGCACCCCATATATGCTAAACCATGGCTCTGTAAGATCCAGCGGAGGAAACTAAATGAGAAGCACGGCAGCTATGCCAAGGCTGGTGAGCACAACAACGTGACTAAAGGTAACTGGCGCTACTTTGGAAGAGCACAGTGGGGTCTAGCTAAGTGCTGGGTGCCGAGGCAAGACTCGGAAAACAGTGTTCACGCTGTTGGAAAAGGAATGGCAGGTAGCGTGGGTGGATAGGGCAGTGTCCGCACTGTGGGGATAAATTCAATATAGTGAAAGAATGCGACATCAACAGTGTTCACACCGCTCAGAGGGCAGCTTGATCGATGTCCACATTGCAACAAGATTCAGATCTACATAAACAACATTGAGAGGGAAAACAATGTCCACATTGCGAAAAGAACACAATGCTATTATAAACGGTATTTGCACTCAAAACCTGGACTAACCCCAACCCTAAGAACTGGGATAGGAGGAGGTGGTAAGAGTTGGAGCAAGAAACATGCAGACAAATAATTCAATAATGGAAAGTCAGCGCCGCCAGAGAGCCCCTTCAAGTGAAACGAGAGGACTAGAGCAGTCAGTCTTGTCCACAATAACAAGGGCCATGGTGATTAACCTGAAACAAGAGAACACAAGTCAAAGCAAGACAGATAGGTGGCTGGGATAGAAGGTGTGAGCACTCATCTTGATGCAAATCGTCACAATCAATCAGTCAGATGGCAAGGGAAAGCTGAAGGACTGAGCCAGAGGTATATATATATATAGACAATGATAACAGTGGATGGATAGAGGAACAATTTTCACCTCGCAAGAGAGCAGCGGGTTAACAGTGTCCACACCATTGGAAAGGAAAGGCGATGCACAATAGCACACCATTGAGACCTTGACAGGCTTTAAGAGTGATGTTCACTTTGCAAGAGAGTAGCCAGAAAATGTTGTTGGAAAAGGAATGGCAATGCACACATCATAGATAGCAGGCATTATGTAGATTGTCTACATTGTAGGGGTGTTCACGCTGCAAGAGAGCAGGGGCTGGTGTGGTGATGGGTGTGGTGCAGCAAATGAGCATGGGAATTCTTGCCACACCTACAGGTAGTGTAACAGGTCCTATCATAAAGCATGTATGATTCCAACACATATAGGGTATCAGGGGGATCGTGGAAATGTGTAGCCGAGATTGAGCTCATCAGGCCCCAGCTCTGTTCAAAAAGATGCGGGAAGACAGTCAAGATGCTCAATGCTTTCAGGCCACGGACCCTTGAAGGCAGCAACATCTCTTCATCAGAGCCTTCCTCTTGCACTACCTCAACATCAGATGAATTAAGGTGAATGCGCTTGTTTGGCACACAGGTTGATCCATAGTGCTCTTTCCAAGGTAAGTGGTGGTGGAGTGGTATATTGAGAAATCCATGAAGGTGCTGGCACACCTTGCCTCAGGGTGTATACAGGTGATAGTAGTACCAAGGGATGACCTGGGCAGCGGAGATTCCCTGATGATGATGTCAAGGCATTTTCCTAGGGGAAACCTGGCTTTGAATGCCATTGAGTGGCGGACAGCCTGCAGGGCTTTACCACCTTTAACTGGATGGTCCTGTATGACCTTGCTGCCACAGCAGCCATTTCAGTGAAGGAGGTGATTCACTAATGTGGTCGCGGGATGAGCTATTGCTTTTTGTCCGTCCAACGGCGGTCCTGAAGACCCTCATGACCTCGCTTAACCGGTTCTGTCTTGCTGATGTCCCTCATGGACGCTGAACTCTATTTATTCAAACATTCATTCTTCATTGGAATATGAAAAGGTACACATTTATTTGATTTTACCTACTTTCCTTTGATTCTCCCCATACTTCTTGAGGGGGAGTGTTGTTAACTCATTTTGTATGGGTTGGTACATTAGTAGCTTACATAAGCAGGCCTTATTTCGGCCTCGAAGTACTGTAGTTTTTCTTTAGTGACTACACTATAGTTTTCTACAAGCTTGTCCGTTCTGTCCGATTGGGCCACTGGGGGACACGGCGGGGTCTTCTGTACCCAGGCCTTCCTTGCCTGCAATTATTGGTGGCTGGGCCTCAATGCTTTTGTCCACTGCTTTGTTGCCAGTTGTGCCACATGCCAAGCTTTGAAAGTCAATACCCACCCGTCTGCGCCCGCCCTCACCCCCCTGACCTCCTCCGCCACCCGCCCCTTCCAGCAGATCTCTGTTGATCTCATCACAGGCCTTCCTCTCTCCCAGGGGTTTGATGCTGTCATGGTCGTGGTCAACCACGGGCTTACGAAGGGGGTAATCATTTGCCCTTGTCACATGACTATTGACGCCGCCAGAGTGGCACAGCTATTTTTCACAAGAGTTTTCACCTGCTTTGGTCTTCATGACCACTGCATCTCCGATTGGGGTCCTAAATTCACCTCTGCCTTCGCTCACAAGCTGGCCAGACTGCTGAAATACAACCTCGCCCTCTCCTCTGCCTATCATCCGCAGACCAATGGAGAGATGGAACGTATGAATCAGGAACTAGAAACATATCTGCAGATCTTCTGCGATGGCCACCCTGAGCTATGGGCAGACCTACTCCCCATGGCGGAATTCTCCCATAACTCCGCAGTCCACTCATCCATGGGAAAATCCCCTTTCTCCCTGATCCTCGGATATGAACCACGATCCTACCCACCTATTGGGAAAATGTTCCTCCCAGCCCTGGAAACCCGCTTATTGGAGCTTGACAAAGCCCAACAAGAAGCCCTAGCTGTGCACGAGAAGTGCAAAGAACCATGAGGGAATGAATCTCCTCCAAGTTCCGTCCATGGAAAGTCGGAGATAAGGTGTGGCTGGAAGGGCATAACCTAAAACTCCAGTATCCTTCTAGGAAACTGCCCCCAGAAGGGAAGGACCGTTCGAGATTGCACAGGTCCTCTCCCCGTGGCATATTGCCTCTGTCTCCCTGCCACCTGGAAGATCCACAATGTCTTTCACACTTCCCTCTTATTGTCCTATCAGGAAACAGCAGAACACAGGCCGAACTTCACCAATCCACCAGGTGACCTTATCGGCAGGGAAGAGGAGTTTGAAATCGACTGGATCCTATCCCACAGAGGGGCACGAGGACGGAGGCAGTACCTGACATCCTGGAAAGGATACTCCGCAGCAGAGAACACCTGGGAACCCGAGGGAAACCTCAAACACGTGCAAACAATCCTAAGGGCTTATAAGCTTTGCCATCCAAAGGATTTCCCCTCACTGCGCTCCTCCCAGTAAAATCTTTGATCATGTCCAATGCCACCCTCATCTATTCTGGTCGTCTTCCTTTCTTGCAAAGGTGTATCTTCCATACCACCATCTTGTCTAACACTGTCGCCACCATGCTGTTGGAAACCAACCCGCTGTTTCACCAAAACACCACTCTGGCCGACCACACCACACTGTTTCGCACGTTCTCTGCCCTCTGTCTCGTCCACCAGCAGCTTGCCCCCCAGGACCTCCCCCATGTTTGGGCCATGTCTAAGTAGACAGCCATTTTTTAGGCCTGTGCCCTCAATTTGGACCTTATGCACTCGGAAGGACTTGGAGAGATCATTGATGGCTTCCCAGCAGGAGTAGTAGACCCCATTCTTTGCCCCATCCTCGAAGCCCTCACCCCCGCCCAGCATACTTACTACATGAGAAATGTTCCTGAAGTCTATCACTGTCCCCAATGCCCAGCCCCGTGTGTTACAGTTTTTCTCCTCTCTCATCGTTTGTACTTGCTTTCCTTCGCTCATCATACGCATGTCCTCATGGGTATGTTCCGCTTGGACTGGATCCATTGTCTTCTCGTCGTAGACACACTGAATCCCTCCTTCTTTGTACTATAATCGTCTCGCACCGTTCCCCATCTACTACTGGGGGAGACTTGCTCTTATCTTTGGTATCTCTTCTCTTATCTTCGGACTTAACTCTCCTTAGCCGATTCTATCGTATCGGTTACGTGTTCCCTCTTACTCATCGTTCCTTCCGATTCTCTGGTATTCCTTGATGACGCGTCGCTTAGTACTTAACTAGACCGTCTACACTCTGTACTGTATTCTTGATCTACGCAATCTAGTGTTGACTTGCGTCCTTGGCCGTCTGCCTCGTCCTCAGTCTCCTCTGTCTCTTTGTTTCCCTGAGAGCTCTTAGTCCCTCAGAACTCCTAAGTCCTTTGACACCTCGAGTCCTTGTCTTCGAGACGTTGCGACTCTTCGTGAGCTCCTCCTCGAAGTTAACCAAGTGTCCCGCTTCGACGTTTGTTGACGACTCGCGTAACACCGTGTCACCCTAGCCCTTCCCCTTCCACCACCGCAGTCAATGCCCGCTCGCCCAACGTGGTGTCTTCCTCCTCTTCCCTCGAGTCCTTTTGGACTGAGCCCGTTGCACCCACCCAACCCCATCCTCAGTTGCCTTCTCCACCTTCTCAACGCCTCCGTCGCCACTCTTCTTGTCAGAGGGAGCTTACCTGCCATGGTTTCCCTTACAGCTGCTGGAAGGGCTATGGCCGATCATATCATTGACCAGGGACAGGAGGAACTTGCACGATGAATTGAAGAGCAGGAGGGTTCTGCGACTAACCCCATCGATGTTGATGCAGTTACCCCCGAACCCGTTTCCGCCCCTTGCCCAGTCCCACCTCCTGCACCCAGCCGATGTTACCAGTGTAATGCTGGGGGCCATTTCCGCACTGAGTGCCAGGCCTACATCTGTCCCTACTGCCACCTCCTCACTCCAGGACATACCCAGCGTAGATGCCCCTCCCGACTCTGTACCAGATGCCACGCCCTGGGTCACATTGCTGGAGACTGCCCAGCAGATAGTGACCAATGGCCGGACAATGAATGAGTTGTGGAGAACAAGGGGGATCGTTCTGGGCCAGATCACTGAGCAGGTGCTTCAGCGTTACGAAGGGGGTAATGTTATGTTTTCCCATCCTGTCGGCTCCATTTCTTTTCTACAATTACCATTTGGGCTACCACATTCCTTGGAGGTGGTAGAATCCCTTTTATACTTTGCTTATTGTTCTCTTCATGATGACCACAATACTTATCGGGACAATATTCTCACTTTCTGGTAGTTGCACTCACTCAGTGACTGCTCCCTAGTTCCCCCATTTGGACAGTGTCTGTGCTTGCCCCTTTTATGTCTTCCTTCCTATTTCACTCTCGTTGGTCCGTGCTCCGTAGTCAGGCACTATAAATAGTGCTCACTTCATGTACTTTCCCTTCATTTGATTCTACGCAATCTATTGTGTAGTACTCAAGGTCATCCAGCTAGGACTCAGTCACTAGTCTGAGACACTAAGTCTATCTAGACTTAGTCGGGATTTCGATGTGTCTTTGCACTACACCAGAGTGTGTGCTTCGACTTTGGTTCTACGCAACAGTGCAACGTTCTCATCTTCATCATCCTCCTCGTCAGCATCATCCTAACCTGTCCAATTGTCCATGCCGTCGTCCATATACCCGTCGACACCATTGTCCACAACAAAGTTGTCCCTCTGAAGTCTGCTCTGGAGGATGGTCTTGTGTTGGTCTCCAGTGATCTCATTGCATAACGAGGAAGCCACGGACAGTGAAGGAGAGAAACTCGCCAGCAGTCAAAACCAGGATGATCAACACTGCTCCAGTAAACCATGGTCAGTTTGGAGACTCAGAAGTGAGCAGCAAAGAGCAATGAAATACGGCCGCAGATAGAGACAACTAGGAAGACCAACGCGGTAGGCGATAAGGGAAAGTGTGCGCAGTAAACCACGGACAGTTAACAGAAGACACTCCCAGGCGACAATGGGGTGTGAGGAGAACTTGGTGACGATTGGGAGTAACCGCACCAGTTTGGTGATGACGAATGAACAACTCCATGAATGTCCTGGGGACATGAGGAGGGGAAAGGACGACCAAGACGAGTCCACAGAAAGTCAGGGAGACACTACCCATGGTATACCCATGGGTAGTGAGGAGGGGAGAGTGCCCGCAGTAAACTGTGAACGGTTTGGGGATTCAGAAGTGAGTGGCAAGGAGCGATGAATATACATAGTTGCAGATAGGGACAACCAGGAAAACCAACGCGGCAGGTGAGAAGGGAAAGTGTGTGCAGTAAACCGCAGATAGTTAAGAGAAGACACTCCCAAGTGTTCGACAATGGGGCGTAAGGAGAACTTGGTGATGATTGGGAGTAACTGCACCAGCAGTTGTTGGGCGGTGATGAATGAACAACTCCACGAATGTCCAGGAGCACAGGCAGCAAGTGTTGGATATTACGGTGTGCCCGGTATGTCGTATGTGGCCCCTATCCGATAGTATATGTATGTATGTACACGTTTACGTATGTAGATAAGATCCGGTATATATATGGACAAGGGATCGATGGGACTCTCTCCCATCGATTATCACCTTGTCCAGGTCCACCGTTAGTCTGAGCCCCAGTCTCCACCAGCGTTCACCCTATTCTATCAACAGCAAGGAGGGAAAGTGTCCGCAGTAAACCGCAGACAGCTAAGAGAAGACACTCCCGAGTGTTCAACACCAGGGAGGAATCAATGAGTGGGAGCAGCTGGACTTGGTCACCGTGATGACTGATGATGGCACGGTCACATCAAATTTAGTAAGTGGACATGCGACCAAATAACGATGTCACTTAGCCGAGCGACAACCACACTTCCCCCCTTCACTCGCTCCCCGGTGTTAACACCGGGGAGTCTTTCCCCTCACTGTCCACGGTTTACTGCTGACACTTTCCCCTCCTCACTGCCCGTGGTGTACCATGGGTAGTGTCTCCCTCTCTTATCTGTGGAATCATCTTGGTCGTCCCTTTCCCCTCTCACTACCCGTGGTATACCACGGGTAGTGTCTCCCTGACTTTCCCTGTCTTAGTCGTTCCTTTACCGACATCAATCATCATCATCACCCACTGGTGAGCGCTGGGACCTACACTGCTCTGGATCTGAAACAACCAAGACTTTCCGTCAAGGAATGCACTAGGGATTCGAATAAAAGGGATGCTGACTAGCAACTAAGGCTTATAGCCAGGAGCGTTCTGATGGAAGTATGGGTAAAACCAAGAGAACTAAACTGGAGTTCTCTGGCTGGGACTTGCGCCCTTACATATATACTACTCTAACTATGTGTACATGTTTATACCGAATCTATCGATGAGAGTTCTAGAACATTCCGGTGTCTAGTAGCATGAGGTAGAAACATGCATCAAGCATTGCCATAGAATGGAAGAGAAGGTAAGCATGAGGCGACCGCACGGCGGTGGCAGAATGGAAGAAAGGCATAGCCATGCACTGCACGGTAATGAAGAGAGTGAGGAGTGCATGCGGCATAGGAATGATGAAGGTGAGTGTTGAACGCAAGGTGAAAGTGAAAAGTGAAACGACTAAGTCCGTTCAAGCATGTGAGGCATACCGAGCCGTAACAGGATCCACCTCCACCGTAAGTCTCTATTGTCCACCTCGCGGCAATATCCGAGATTGAGTGGGCAACAATTGTCAGACATTTATTTATAAGTGTCTGCTTCATTGTCCCATCCTTGTCGTCAGATCTTATCCTCCCCAACTCATTGGTGTTACAGTTTTTCTCCTTTGTCATCATTTGTATCTCCTCTCTTTCGCTTGTCGTACTCATGTCTTTCTTGGTATGTTTCGCTCGGACTGGATTCACTGTCTCCTTGTCATTGACACACTGAATCCCTCTTTCCTCGTTCTTTGATTGTCTCGCACTGTTCCCTAGCTACTACCGGGGGAGACATGGTCTTATCTTTGTTATCTCTTATCTTCTTGTCATCAGACTTAACCCTCCTTAACTGATTCTCTCATATCAGTTACTGTACGTATTCCTGCTTACTCACTGTTCTGTCCGATTCTCTGATGTTCTCTGATGACGTGCCCCTTGGTACTTATACTAGACCATCTGTACTATGTACCTCATTCTTGATCTACGCAATCTAGCATCAACTTGCATCCTAGACCTGCGGTCTTGTCCTTAGTCTCCTCAACCCTTAGTCTCTTTTGAGGCCTTCTAGTCCCTCAAGTCCCTAGAGTCCCTTCGTCATCAGAACCTCGGCCTCAGAGACGTTGTGACTCTTCGTGAGTTCCTCCTCTGACCCAGACGTTGTTTCGCCTCGACTCTTGTCGACGTCTCGCGTAACAAAAGATCAAGAATCTCCCCTCGTCCCTCCTATTCAGGAGCAGGACGCCCCCCTAGCCCTTCACCACGTCCAAGTGGAGCCTTAGAGGCTTCAGAGCACCAGACAACAGTGATGAGGAACCCCCACCCTTGAACCCAGTAACACCCAGTCCCAGGGTCGGACGACGACCGCACACTGTAAACCCTCGACCCTTCCCAGCACCCCCAACACCCCCAGCACCAGCACCCCCAGCACCCCCAGCACCAGTACCCCCAGTGCCCCCAGCACCCCTAGCACCCCCAGCACCACCCGCCGTCCCTATGTCTAGACCTGTTGAACTTAAGGCAGCCCTCCCTGCCGACTTCTCTGGAGAACCCGCAGATGCTGTGCGATGGATCAAAGCTATGAAGGCTTACTATGCCATTAACTCCACCATCTATGTCACTGACAAAGAACAAGTCATGACCACCCTCAACAAGTTGAGTAAAGGACGAGGAGTCTCCTTCTCTGAGATGTGGTACGATAAAATGGCTAACACGGCCATTCCCGCCTCTGAGAAAACCTTTGACAAATTCACCAAAAACTTCGAGTCCACCTTCTACCCATTCGACACTAAGGCTACGGCCCGATTCGACCTCACCAAACTCGTTCAGAAGGCCTTCAAACGATCTGATGGAATCTCCGACGATGGTTTCCAGAAATATATCACCAACTTTCAGAATCTATCCTCCAGGGCAGGAATCACCGACGATGTTGCACTCATTGACCAATTCTCTCTTGGACTCGACCAACAATTGACCACCATGATCCTCTCCATGGCCACCATCCCTACATCCATCGATGAATGGATCGCTCAGGCAAAGACGTTCCACGCTCAGAAAATGTGCATTCTTGCCTTAAAAGGAGGAAGAACCCCCACCTCCTTCCACTCCGCTCGACCCACTCGTGACCCTGATGCTATGGACATCGACGCTGTTGTCCTCTCGAAACTCACCCCCACCGAATGTGCCAAATGCATCCGTGAAGGACGATGTTTCCGTTGCAGAAATGTCGGCCACAATGCCACTCAGTGTACTAAACCTCGAAACTCCCAACCCAGAGTAAACCCTCGCCCTCAGACCATCCGCGCTACCGAAACCAATCCCCCCACCCCTTTGCCCTCCACCACCCAGAGTCCCTCTGCCTTCGACACCTATGTGAATTCCCTAAAGACCCAGGGGAAGAACGAAGCTGAGATCCTTCAAGTACTCCAGATGTGCTATGAAACACCCGAGGAGGAAGTATCTGTTATCTCAACCATTGACCAGGATTTTTGAACCCGGAAGTTACCTCGACGTTACCTTCCCAGACTATCTCCCATGTACTAGTAGCCCCTGCCAATGAACGAACCCTGCGTTTCCCTATCAAGCTACATGTCGGAGAACAAATCGTCGAAACCACAGCCCTAATTGATTCTGGAGCCACTGGCAACTTCATCGACCTTGGCCTTCTCACCTTAGCCAACTTCCCTTTAAAGAAACTACCCCATCCCATTCGAGCTTTCAATGTCGATGGTACCACTAATCGAAAAGGTACCATTCTATGGAAAGCATTCACCCGCATGTCTCTCTCCCAGAAACCCGAGGATGTTGACCTTATGGTAGTTAGCCTCGGTCGTCGACAGGTTATCTTGGGAATGCCTTGGCTAAAATCCCAGAATCCCCACATTGATTGGAAATCCCACACGCTTACCTTCCCCTTACCCTCTACCCTCGTACCTAAAGACTATGTTACCCCACAACGATACCTACTCCGTTGGCTTGAGCTCAATGTCGATCAAGAGCTTTCCAGATTGTACACTCAACGGTATCCATCTGGGCTCGATGCGTCTCCTAGTGAGTACCTTGCCCCCATGGAACCTTCGGACGAGTCCATCAACAAGATCAACATCTCCACCCAGTTGGCACAGGATGCCAAGGCCACGGACATAGAACTACCAGAATGGTGTAAAGATTTCGAGGATGTATTTTCCGAGAAAACTTATGACCTCCTTCCCCCACACCGATCCTATGACCACACCATCGACCTTAAACCTTCGTTCACACCAAAGATTGCCAAGGTTTACCCTCTGAACCCTAAGGAAAAGGACACATGTCATGCTTTCATCAATGAACACCTCAAAACCGGACGCATTGTGTTACGCGAGACATTAACAAGCGTTGAGGTGGGACGATTGACTAACTTCGAGGAGGAACTCACGAAGAGTCACAACGTCTCGAAGTAGGACTTGAAGGATCAAAAGGACTAGAGAGTTCTGAGGGACTGAGAGGCCTCAAGAAAACCTAAGGACGAAGGAGACTAAAGACGAGGCAGTCGGCCAAGGATGCAAGTCAACGCTAGATTGCGTAGATCAAGAATAGCGTACAGAATACAGATGGCGTAGTATAAGTACTAAGGGCCGCGTCAGCAAAGAACATCAGAGAATCATATGGAACGATGAGTAAGAGGGAACACGTAACCGATACGATAGAATCGGTTAAGGAGAGTTAAGTCCGAAGATAAGAGATAACAAAGATAAATGTGAGTCTCCTCCGGTAGTAGACGTCGAACGGCACGAGACGATCATAGTACAAAGAAGGAGGGATTCAATGTGTCTACGATGAGTAGGCAATGGATCCAGTCCGAGCGGAACATACCCATGAGG
>JBBPNE010000555.1:0-17871 GCA_038090735.1 Xerocomellus amylosporus | reverse complement strand
TGGGGATGGGGATGGCCTCGGAGTGTCCTTTGGCGGGGGTGGCGGGGGCTCCTCCCCGACAAAGGCAGCGCTGCCTCGCGGAGGGGCGTCGTCGCCGCGCGCCGAGGTGGTCAGCCTGGCGAGACGGTCGCCGCCGCGAGCGAGGATGGCTTTTCTGCGGGCTTCAGCGCGGGCTGCTGGCGAAGACATGGTGGACTCGTCAAAGGAGTAGAAAAACGTGTACCAAATTTGTAACACAGCCTGGACACTCCCACAACGCAACCATGCACAAGCCAGACAAGGCGACCACCGACCGCAACGCAAAGATCCTCCGCGAGCTCCTCAAGCAGCCCGACAACAAGCTCTGCGCAGACTGCAAACGCAACGGTGCGTGCCACCATTTTTCCTTTTTTTTCCTCCCTCACCGCGCGCACAGATCCTCGCTGGGCCTCGTGGAACCTGTGAGGACCCGTTGACCGTCGTGTCGCTGCGTACAAGACTCATTTCCGTGCATTTCCAGCGGGGTCTATCTCTGCATACGATGCTCAGGCATCCACCGCGGGATGGGCACGCACATCAGCCGCGTCAAGTCCATCGATCTCGACATGTGGACCCCCGAGCAGATGGAGGTATTCCCAGTTCTCCACCGTCCAGCCGACGCCGTCGCTCACCCCCTCCCAGTCCATCCAGAAGTGGGGCAACCGTCGCGCAAACCTCTACTGGGAGGCCCATCTCAAAGCCGGCCATGTCCCTGCCGACCAGTGCGTCTCCCGCTCGGAGCGTCTTCCCATTCTAACCCCCGTCCTACAGCAAAATGGAGTCCTTTATCCGCTCGAAGTACGAGTCGCGGCGGTGGGCCAAGGACGGTCCTCCCCCCTCGAACCCATCCGTCCTCGAGGGCCCCGCACAGTCGGATTCCAACGGGGACGCGGCTGATGCTGCGAACGCATCGCTCTTTGACACCGCCCGTCCTACGCACGCACCCTCTGCGAGTCTCTCCGCACCCCGCCCCGCCTCGCCCTCCGTCCACTCCCCCAGCACATTCCGCCAAAACACCGTCCAATCTCACTCCCAATCCCGCCAACTCCTCTCCGCCGCCGTCGCTGGGCGCGTCCAAGTCCCCCCACCCACCCAACCCCAGTCCCAGCCCCAGCCCCAGCCGCAACAGCCACAACCACAGGAAGAACAAAAGGCAGCAGACGACCTCTTCTCCCTCGACTTCCACACGCCCTTTGTCTCGAAACCGTCGCCACCCCAACCCCCGGCCAAGGACGTCAAACAAGACATTCTCTCCCTCTTCTCCGCCGCCCCCGCTCCAGCTGCCCCAGCCCAGTCTATCCAGCCCTCGAACGCGTTTGGTCAGTTTGCGTCGCCCCAGGCGTCCTGGGATGCATTCGGGCAGACGCACGCTCCCACGCAATCGCAACCGCAAGCACAACAGCCGGTCAGCATGAGGGGTACGACCGGCACAGGCCAATGGACCGGCGCCCTCCCAAACACTACGCCATCTGCCAACATTTGGGGTGCGCCTGCCGCCATCGGCACCACGACGAGCACATTCAGCGCGCTGAATACGACGGACATTTGGGGCGGGAGTACCACGCATACGAATAATGATGGGCTGTTTGCGGCGCAGCCGGCGCCGGCGCCGGCCTCGAAAAAGGACGATGTGTTTGGTGACTTGTGGGGTGATTTCAAGTAGCGCGATCGCGTTGCAGTCGGCCGATAATTGGCTTTTTTTGAAACGTAGATCGTTGCATCGTACATGACTACCTTTTGATAATCTACCCGTTCGATATTCTTTCAGAACCGAGATACCGCTCCTATGTTCGCCATGCCCCGAGTCCGTCCTACACCGCATCGTATATCCCCAAGTCCTACCACAACACGGCATCAGCCCCATCGTAAACACCGTGACGCCTACGCGCACGCACCTTTTCGATCAAACTCCTCGCGATCGGATGGAACGCCTCCTTGTACCCCTCATACGTCCTCACCGCCAACCCCCGATCGACGCCCCCAACCGCCCTCAGCACCGGCCTACAAAACTTCATCCGGCCCTTGACCACGCCCGTCTCGTCCGCGCCGACGACCCACAGCGCCGCGTCGGGCGCATACGCCCGCGCAGCGCTCGACGCGGGGTCCCGAAGCGCGACCTGGTAGAACCGCAGACGGAGCTCAGCGTTGGGCGTGCGCGTGAGCGTGTAGACCGAGCCGAGGTGGTCGACGTGGGTGTGTGGGAGGGGCGGGATCAGCTCTGATTGAAGGCGTTCGAGGAAGACGACTGTCGACGCGTCAACTTGAACGCCGAGAAAGCGCCGGGGAGAAGGGAAAGAACCCACTGATCTGGTTCGTGTCCATGCCCGCCACATCCCCCGGTCCGAAATCCAGCTTGGACACCTCCGTCGAGCGCGACTTGTCCCAACGTGTCGCGAGGGCGTACGACGCCGACGCGAGTGTCGTGTCATATTCGACCGGGACGGGGAGCGTCAGTCCCTCGCCGAAAAACCATTCCTGTCGTAGGCATACACGCGCCCGTTGTCAAACCCCCCGGACACACACACGTCGACGAAACAACGTACGTCCCATAGAACCCCCTCGAGCGCCTTGCTCACTTTCTCGTCCTCTTTGAAATACGCCACCAAATCGTCCTTCCACTGTTGCGTCGTAATACTCTGCCCCATGAACCTCTGCACGTAATGTTTCACATACGGCAAAAACACGTCCAACCCGCCCAACGCCCGCTCTGCAGACCGACCCCGAGTTATCCGTTCAGTAACACGACACGACACGACACCGGCCCAAAAACGACACACCGAGATGCAACAGAAAATTCCCTCCCTTTTCGTACGGCACATCACTATACGCGTCGTCCGGATCCTCCCCCTTTTCGAAATCGATCTGCAACCGCTGGTATTTCGGTCGATCGGCATACCGCGCCAAATCATCGTCGAGCCCCTTGCGTCCGATCAAGAAGGAAAACCCGCGATGGGCGGGGGTGTGGAGGCGCTGTTGGAGCAGACGTTCGATGTAGGTCGTCCAGCCTTCGTTGAGCCAAAAGTGGCGTGCGTCGGCTTGTCTGGAAGAAGGGTACGGGGCGATGTGAGTATGGAATCGGAGGTGAAGGATACCAAAGGAGACGAACGTGACACCATTGCCGAACCACGAGTGGGTGATCTCGTGGACGACGACGTCGACGAGGCTCCTGTCGCCTGTGAGAAGTGCTGTAGTATTGCACGTCAGTCCGCAAGATCGCCGAACAATTGGAAACGCCTCTCTCACTTGGCGTGACGAACGTTAGGCATGCGTTTTCCTACCAGACGCGGATGAGCAACACACCATCGCTATCGCAGACGCAGCACGTACCATGCCTCCATAAGGGAACGCAGGCGGCAACACCAACAAGTCATACACCCCAAACCTGTAATCGATAGTGATCTCTTCCTCTGCCGCCAAGAACCTACACAAACACGCTCGACGTCCTTTTATCAACCCTTGATCGGTCATCGGAAATGACTTACTTGGGCGTGTCTTCATTGAATTCGCACCACGCCGCGTCCACGAGTTCCGGTTCGGCCCACACACCGCTCGTCCACGTCTTTCCCTCGGGTACTTGGAACGCGCGATAGACCACGTTTCCCGAGGCGATGGCGAGGAGGTACGAAGGGATCGGAACGGGCTAGTATGTCACATCAGGCCGTCACACGATCAGTACGCCCGTGCCACCGCGCACGCACCTGATTGTACTCGTAGGTCACCAATTTCTTTCCGAGGTCGGCTGCGCTCGGAAAGTGCTCCAAGGAGGGAGCGGTACGGATGGCGGACATGAGCACGGGCAGCGTGGACGTGACACGTGCGGTGTATCTCTATCAAGGCCCGAGTATAAAAGGAAGAGGGAAACGGCATCCAAGTTAATACTCCCTTGAGCGCTCCGAGTGACGAGACCACGCACGATCTTCACCGAAGGTGTATCTACATGTAATCATACCAATCGATCCATCAAACAGCGACCGGGGATATACGCACCTTGGATGGGTACCAACGCACGCGCATAGATGGGCTGACACTGACTGAACAAATACGGGTGTATCTTTCCCTGCGTCTGTCTACCGAGGGGATCCACACTCAGCGCCCGGACGAGAAGAGAGTTCGACATGGAAGAGACGGAGAAACGGAGACGTACTGGGGATCCAACCACTGCAACGCCTTGCTCTCCCTCGTCCTGTACGTCACCCTGACGCTCACCCCCACGTGGAGCGTGTGTGTGGCATCGACGACGCGGCCGAGGGGGACGCTCAGCGCGGACCCCATCACTGGGTGTGCGTCGCCGATCGAGAACTACCGGGCGTGTGTTCGGGGTCAACGCTCACACGCAGTGCCAGAACTCGAAATGCGGCGCGCAGAACATACCTGGACGCCCTCCCAAGCCGCCTCCTCCCCAATTTTCACCTCGACCCTCTCCACCTCCAAATCCGACGTGTCGAATCTACAGTAACAGTCCGGGAAGGATGGATCGCATTACCCGTCGCGCGTCGCTCGAATGGGAAAAGGGGAAAAGGAAAAGGCAAGGACGACGTACACGACCTTGTCCGCCCCGTCCTCTGCGAGCACCCTCAATCGATGAATCGCCGACCCCGAGATCGTCTGGGTGTCAAAATCGACCCGCCAGTCGAGCTCCACGTCCGTCGTGGCGATCGCGTCATAGTTGGACTGGGTCGTCGGATCGGACATATTTCGGGTCGACTTGGTTTCTACTACGCGTCCAAAGACAGCGATGGAACGCGATGTCAATGTCCCACTTTCAGATTAATCGGTTCTGCCAAGTTCTTTCCCACGAATTCAGCGTTGCGACACACATCTCACTCTCATGAGCCCCGGGCCGGGTTTCACTAAAACTTTGAGGTTTACCTAGTATGTCCCTTCGCGATCCCTGACTTCTGGATCCTGACGTCCACGTTAGCGAGGACCTTGGGAGGGAAGGCTACTTGATCTTCACATTCAACAACGAGAAAGTCTCAGGCCAGGTGATATACGAGGACTATTTCCCAGCCGTTTGGCGGTAGGGTATTTGGCATTGGCACGGAAAATGTGTTTGTAGCTTACCTGCGATTCAGGGCCGTCGACTTGCGAGAATCTGGCAAGCATTGCTGTGTCATTTCAATAGATCTTTCATTGACGATCGCTGCAGGCAGACACTACTTCTATGTGACATTCAGGCAACAGTAAGTAAATAACCCCTGTTTACATCAAGCGCTAGTCGCTAACCCTGGTTTGACTTGCAGATTTCTTTTTGCAACCTGCCAAACTCAGGAGGGCATAGTCACGAGGGGCTCAGCTGTTAGTAAGCTAATCAAGGTGCTCAGATATCATGCTCTCTTGTTTCACGTAGATGACGAATCCAGTTTCTAAACAGTTCAAGGAAAGCACCGAGCTGACTGTTGACGACAATGGGTTCAAGTGGAGTGTAAGTCACGCAGGCGATTATTATCCGATCGTCGGACACATGACCTATGACATTTGTTCACAGGACCCGAAGCAGATCGCAGCCCATGACAACGTCCTTCAAGCGCACAATCAGACAGCCAAAGCACAGGCTATCTCCTTCTGTACGTGACTCGAAGGAATGATCTTGATCTTGGCACTGACCGCGTACAAACCTACGACCGTCGCAGGCTCTGAAGGCGCATCCCCCTCGGATTGGCCTGTGGCTCTTTTGTGCTTTAAACATGTTGGGTGAGTTTCCAGTACAACATTGTCGTTTCATTCAATCAATTTCGTTGATTATCAAGGGCCCAAACGAGTATCCCGGTGGAATTCACGGGACAGCTTCGAATCTACAATGACCCGTCCTCTCAGCACGAGATAAGTGTAGAACATGATACCATCTGTCCGAAACACGCGGAACTAGTTGAATTGCCCCCTTCTCTACCCATTTGGGATCATGCGCTCGATGAGGAAGGTCTTGCGGGGGATTGGATCATTACGTATAACGTTATTACCAGCAATTTTGAGACCAAAGCAGCCAAGTAGGAGGGCAAACGGAGCAGCGGCATCGGTACAGTCTGCATCGGAGTAGTGGACTACTGATTTACTGACCACACCGTCTCTCGTTTATAGCATCCTCCTCGAGTGTGTTGCTAGAGTCAATCACCCATTATCTCAGAAATCATGTTTGTATTTGATTTCTTCATGTGAGTGCTCAAGCACTCGATGATCCACGTGTAAGAATCCGATTGCAATTGTCGAAATCGCATCGATGTGACGAGCACGGTGTCTGAAGGAAGTTTACAGGAGATCATGATGGAAGGTTTTCCGTCCCTCAAGAGTCAAAACCGTGTCACGCGTTGGGTGGAGGTTCGGCACCACGACTCGATGCCTGACAGGCCCTTCTCCGCCTCGCGTGATCACACGACTCCCTATAGGCACAGGGACACAGGGAACCAGCCAGACACCCAAAGTCCGGTGTGCTCTCGTTGTCAATTGCCCATACTTGGGGATCGATGATTCGATGCACGTTTCTGGAACACAACGTCAAGTTGAAGGTCTTCAGCTTTGTTATAAATAACATATTGTTTCGTTCGTTCCAGCGAGCCCGTGGCATTCGCAGGATTGGACGGGATCCGAGTAGTCGACCAAACCAGGGAGATGCAGTTCAGTGTTGGTAACATTACGGTTAAACCATTCACTGCGGAAAAACTCAAGATTCAGGTGAGTGACTGGACTTCCTAATGTGGCATTGTCATGTTTTCTCATGTTCATCGCATCTGCCATCTTCACTACCACTGTGGAAGGAAACGGAGGTCTGAAGATGTCGGTTTGCATACTTTGATACGTGGGCTACGAAGATGGGGGGGAACTAACCGGGGTAGAGGAAGTACTGGTAGCAATTTCGTAAATGTACACTTTCTTGTGGATTGCCGCAGCCAGCATGCTGGCTGACGCTTGCTAAGAGCCGGAACGTGGACGCTGTCTACGAGGCAAACCGTCGATAGACGCCGACACATGCTTGGTATTTTGCCCCGCACCAGCCCCGACCCGGAGTAGAACGCTTCACGACCCTTCCATCACGATCTGGTTGTAACGCGGACGACACACGACGCCGTGCTGCCTCGAGGACATGCTCACCACAAGGACTCAGTACTCAGTGACTTGCCCTGACCATTCGGAAGTATATAAATTGACTGGAACACGAGGTTCGCCAAGTTCATGTGCATTCATGCGTGATTAATTACTAGATAGATAATATTAGGGAGTCTTACCGAAACTCCAGCGGGGGATGCATTTAACAGAAAGAAACACGAAGCCCAGCTATCTACGTGTGACATTATGATGACTTGGTGAGCGGTTGTCCCGAGCTCTCGTCCAAACGTTCCGCAGGCTTAAAACACTGGATCCACTGGTGTGCAAGCGGTCTAAGCAGTGCTCGCGGCAATCAGCTCTTCCAGCTTCTCGGCGTCCATCCCTGGCTTTCGAGGTACGACCCTGCATCGGAACGGAAGCGGATGTCTGTGTACAGCATCAACACAACGGCCAAACGCAAAGCGAAAACGTTCCCCTACGCACATGGCGAGCCCGGTCGAAAATTTCGGTTCGATAGGTATTTCTACCCCGTTCTCGTCCAGGGGTTGCGATATCTTGAAGACGGCCAACACCTTGGCGATCACAGACCACACGGACGTGTCGGCAAAGTGCCGCCCGACACAGATACGCCGACCGAATCCAAAGGCGATGTTTTCCATGTCGTTGGGCTTGAGGGAACCATCTTCGTTCAGGAATCGCTCGGGTATGAACGCGTGTGGATTGGGGAACCTGGATTCGTCGTGTGCCATCGACCTAGCAAGCAGGTCATCAAGACCCGTCACGAAGAAATGTAAAAGCACGCACCAAAGATTCACGAAGATCATAGCACCTGCAGGCGGATATCAATAAGTACTCGGTCACTCGAGGAGATTGCGTAGGTTGGCCATTATTTACCCTTTGGAATGTGGAATCCACCATACACGTCGTCGTCTACAGCAGCATGGGGAACCGCTGCGTGATTCGAGGGGATCAGCAATGAGAACTAACCAAGTGACGAAGTACCTCACATAGGGGAGCGACAGGGCTGTATCTTAGCGTCTCCCGGAAAATGGCATCTACGAGGGGCAACAGAGGTCGATCATCCATTGTTGGCAGTCTGTCCTTGCCCACTACTTCATCGATTTGTGCTTGCGCCTTTTCCTGTACTGCCGGGTTCAACGCGATCATGAGAAAGAACGTCATCAGGACCGAGCGGGACTATTTTCCAACACAACATCATGAATATAAACTCTCCGTGAATATATCCTGTCACTCACAGACTCCGACGCAGCTAGAATAAGGGTGCGAATGAGTAGGATTCAAACCAGTATATGAAACGCGTACCCAGAAAAGAGGTCGCAGCTGCTTCCTTGAGTGCTTCCATCCACGATTCTTCCGGCACTGTTCCTCTTTCCTCCATGCTTCGCAGTGCATCATGTACCATGGATGGCGCAACGCTACAATCCCGCTTTACGGGATATTCAATGGATGCACGAGATGACGAATGTAGATCGTACCACTCTTTGTAATGAATAGTCGAACGCCGTCTCGACATATTGTCTTGTAAGCTTTCTCGCAGCCGCCATCTCTCTTTTGAACGACATACCCGGAAACCATGCCGGGAGCCTCAGCACTGGGAGCAAACTGAGATTCTTAGATTAAAGGAAGGCACGCAGTTACTCACGTATCGGGAAGGTCCCGACAATGATTGCGGTGTCGGGGCGCACAACAGACACCGCAATCTCTTGCACCTTCTCCACGATCTTGATGAGTTCGTCACTATGAGACGAGGGATCGTAATCATACGCGCTGTTGAGAGTGACGGAGGCCGTGTATCTTAACGCAATGTCAAATCATGTTCATCACTGCATCCAACCTCAGACACCTACTCGAACACATGTTCATCAAGTTGTTCAGGGGCGCTGAATAGCTGTCGGAGGAGATGACATGTCTTGCGGTGTTGAAAGGGTAGGAATCTTTGAACTGCATCCATCCGGAAGGTCTGGTGGAAGAACCGTCTGTGCAGCCGCCATCTATCGCCATATGGCATAAATAGCGTGTTGAATCCTACTCCACACCTAGGAAAATAAGGCTAAATTCACTTTCCAATGTGAGACGAAGTACTTACAGCTCGCTGGTAATGAAGTAAGGACGGTCTGAATTGTTCGAGGACTGCCTATCAAGCAAATCCGCTGCAATCTTCTCTGAATTGATGATGATGATGTCCTTCCCTAATAGTCGAGAGTGAACTATATCGCCTGCATCACGGGGTGACTACGTGAGTAGGAAGCATCCACTTGGTATGTAGTGACTTGCCGTATGTTTTTGCCCACTCGCAGTAAGTCAACCACGGTGCATTAGCGTCGATTCCAATGACATTTCCAACCCATGGTAGCCCTGGAGGACCTGGAGGCAACGGGAAAATGGGCCTTGGATTGCGATATCGTCTGCTGATGTAGATTAGCGCTATCCACCCAAAGGCAACAGCGCACGCAATGGTCGAAGCAGTCATGGAAGTAAGATAATTAATAGATGTCGTGTGAATCCGACGATCCTCTTAATAAACACAAAAAAAAACAATTAATTGGTTTCGCACGACGTCTACCGTCCACTTTGAAACGATGAAGACGAAAGATCCATCATGCATCATGATGCATGATATGCGGGGCCGCGGATGACTCATCGGGAATAGCTTATTACCTTGCTCGCAAATTAAAGGAAGGTGCCCACATGTAGGTGCACACAAAGTAAAGTTTGGATGCTTATATTTAGAAATCCTTGGCCAGGTTTACATCTCGGACTTGCCATTTGCGTCATCGGATCAAAGTTTTTACTACGTCTTGATTCAAAGACAGCGAAGGAGAGAGAGATGGGCACGCACTGATATCCCATCAATGTGCGTGAAAATGATAAGATACGATAGACATTGCAAGGGCTACATTAGGAAGGTCCAGTATTGCCCAAAAAGAAGGTCAACTAATGTAAGGACGGCGACAATCGTTCAATGAATAATACACAACCTAGTACACTGGCCATGGCAGTGTACAAAAAAAGGGTCCGAAAATACGCTGGATGCAGGATGCCGTTGAATGTGCGTGGGTGGTATAACATGATGATGTCCATGGAAGAGCGTTCGTGAGAGGTCAGGGATCTGCCCGTTCATTGTTTTTGAGATTCGTTCCACCGGGCCTTGAGAAAACGCTGTCCAAGGCGTGAGCCCGAGAACTAGACCCGAATCAAGAAGAACACCAACCTTGGGCTGCTCTGCGGCGTTCCCACCCGCATCGACGTCGTGCAGCTTCCGCTTTAAACCGCGCGGTGGTATCGTGATACAAAGGCCAGAGTACACCTGGACGCCGAACTGTACACCGAGATCAGCAGCCAACCAAGACGATCGCATACACCCCACATACCGGCGTCAACAACGAATCCGATCCATCCGTGTCTATTCAAAAACAGAACCTGGTCAGTCTCCAAACAACGCCACCAGACGGGATCGAACGTACGCGACGATGAAGAGGACGCCGATCCGAGCATCATATCCTCCACGCCACTCTCATCCTCTGGCAACTGTTTCGGAAACAACCGTGGTGCACCAGGCACCGGCCCTTGGAACGGCGCACCGCACGAATAATCAACGTTCAACTGGAGCTTGAGTGGTGGCAGACGCAACACGACACGCTGCCGTCCATCGCGGCGGCGCTGCTTCCGCACGACGACCTCGGGCAGGTTTCTCAGCGCCAACCCACGCATATATGCGTCTCCCTGACTTGCGCCGTGTCCCTCGCTCCCGATCCCGGTCTCGGCGGTGGCATACGCCTTGGGCTGGGTGTCCACCCAGCTCGGAGTGACCGCGGACCTATCCAAGACAGGGGGTGGATGGGCAGCGACGTACTTTTCGGGACAGGCGCGGGCTTTGCAGGTGTCGATGCGTAGACCCGCGCGATAGGCGCGCCGTTTGGCGTGGTGGGTCGAACGGATCCGACAGCGGAACTGGTGGGCGATCTGGTTGTAGCGGGCGTTGGTGTGGCGGAGGCGTCGGACGAGCTGGGCAAAGGCGGCGGTGGAAAAGGAGGAGCGGGCCATGTCGATGGTGGTGGTGGACATCCAGAAATGTGGCGAGGGGAAAAAGATGAGAGTGGAAATGAATGCTGTGCCGCGCCGTGATATAAGTCAGCCGATGGCAAAGTCACGCCGGCGTGAAATTATACGAGAATGCAAGGAAAGTTGGGAGGGTGCCAGACAGCGAAACTGGCAAGCAAGGACACGTATTTATACCGCTGGCAGCCCGGTCTTTTTTGGCCAGGAACGGTCCGTCGCGCATGTCTCAGACACAAAGAAAGTCGCCTACGCTCGGCACCGTTTCCGTTGCTCCAAAAGGGGCCATATATAGCGATCGACATGCCACGTGACCATATAGCATGGACCTCGACAGCCACCACGAAGAATCCGCCTCCGTCTCTTGGTGACTTTATGATGACATGGGGATCGTTACCTGCACATAATATCGGACAGCCTGAGAGACATTCACGAACGCAATGCCCAGACTCTGGGCCAGTCTTGCGTTCACGTTTACCACTATGCACACTACTGAGAACTCTGAATACATCAACACGAACCGGGATACTGTCATGCGAAAGGAAGTGAAAGATACGTGAGTGGTACAGTGTCAAAGGAATGTCAGCTACATAATAAGTCGTGCAGAGATGATGTACAAAGAGGTGTCAGTCCATGACGTACACGAAACATGGAGTGGGAACATGATGTCGTCCATGATATACGTGAAGAGTTCAAAATTGAAGACCACCCCGGCGCCTTTGAGCTTCGCTCCACCAAGCCCCCGAGAAACCGTCATCCGGGGCGCCGCGGCCAACCCCGCGTCGTCTAGAAATCACCGCACTTCCGTCCACGTCGACGTCTCGCAGCTTCCGCTTCAAATGACGCGGCGGAACCGTGATACCCAGGCCACCATACACCGTGACGTCGAACTGCTCGCTCGGGTCAGTCACAACCAAAACCATGCAGGGCGACCAGTGACCACTTACCGGCATCGACACCGAATCCGACAGGTGCGTAGCTACGACACCTCGCCAAACGGGATCGTACGCAGATACCGATTCGTTTGTCATTGCCATCAAGTTCATCCCACACTCGTCCTCGGGCAACGGCTTCGACCTCCACCGCGGCGCACCAGGCACCGGTCCCCGGAACGGCAGATCGCACGTATCCACACCGTCAAGATTTCTGAGCCCGAGCCCAAGTGGCGACAAAGACGCCGTCGCTGGCTGCTTCCGCACGACGACTTCAGGTAAACTCTTCAGCTTGGGCCACGGGTTAGGCAGGTACGCGTCCTCTGCGCTCGAATCCGAGTCGTCCGCTTCTGTCTCGGTCTCGGTGGCCACCCACACCGGACTGCCGGCAGTCCGATCCACAGCGATATCGTCATGCCATGCAGCGCGCGCCTTGGAGGTGTTGATGTGGAGACCGACCCGGTAGGCACGTCGTTTGGCGTGGTACGTCAGACGCTGCGTGTGACGGCACTGGTAGGCGATTTGGTTATACCGCGCGTTGGTTTGGCGGAGTCGGCAGACAAGTTGGGTGAAGAGTGGGAAGGATGGGTGGGACATGGTGGCGGTGGACATGGATGATGGAGAGGCAGAAATTAAGAAGGGGAAGGGGATGATAACGGTGTGTTAAATTTTCACGCCGTGTCGAGCGTGTTATCTAGCCGGCTATAAAGAACGATCGGAGAAAATCGACGTCAAGTAGAAAGGAAGAAAAATATCGTGGGGTGGGTGCCAGACAGCGAACCAGGACGGGCAAGAGGTCATTTTTATACTGTTATTGGCTCAGGCTGATGTTCCGGGGCTATGTACGTGTTGTGGGTGCAGCGTGAGTTTTATATGCTCACTTCGCTCGACAGTGTCTTCTGTGTGGGCGTAGTGTGTTGTTCCAAATGCAGCAAGGGACGTGATCGACGTCATGCACGTGATCATATAGCAAGAGAAAACAAAGACGGTCGTCAACACGAGGTAGTCAGTGGGCGCACATTGACACAACTCAATTGCGTGTGCCACGGACATGCCTGCACTTGCTCACAAGATCGGCAAGTTTTCCATCCTAGCGATCAATTCATCACTGACCATTGATACCAGGGTCTCTGCTCTTTTGTCCCAACTGCGGTACGCTCCTCGCTTTGCCCCAGGGCGACGAACAGAGTGTCATATGCGAACAGTGCCATCACGAGGAGCCCGCTTCTTGTACGTCTTGTCAATCATACCTGCGCGACAGTTTTGGTGACTATGTACAGCTTACGAGAACATAGAGATCATCACTCGTTCTCACCCGGATGCATTCCCGTCTCCTCTGCGACAAAAGCGCAAGACCCAAACAAAGATTCATCAAGGCAAAGTCTTGCCCAAGGTACGCCATCACGCGTCCATCCTCCGGGCGTCTCGTTCAAAAGACGCAGGTGACTGAAAAATGTCCCGCCTGTGGACACCTCGAAGCATTCTACGAAGAGAAACAGGTGCGTCCCCCGATAATGTGCCCAACCACCAGGGCTCATCCATTACGCAGATGCGTAGTGCAGACGAGGGATCCACGATTCTCTACACCGTACGTCTCTGCCACCCATAGTGTCGCTCCCCTCTCACATGTCCGTTTTCAGTGCGTCTCTTGCAAACACGGGTGGCGGATCAATAACTGAAAAAGGAGTGCTGCGCGGAGATATCCGCAGATGCCTTGTGCTCTACACGTTTACCCCTACACTACAGAAAAGGGCAACCACACCGAAACCGCCGAGGATGCTCGCGAGTGACGCGACTGCGCCTTCTCGGATAGGTATACTGTCTTTTGGAAGGCTGTGTGGACGATACATGAGTCCCCAGAATACCGGAAGCGAATATGTGTGAACAGACGTTGAAAAGTAGAATGTGAGCGCGAATGTAGAGACGAGGAGAACGAGTGCGATCTGTGGGAGAAGCGACGCGGACACGTAGGGGGTGAACGGAGGCAGTGATTTGTGCAAGGCCTTTGCGGCGTGGAGTGTGAGCGAGGGGCGGGTGTGGGTGGATATGGACGTACCTGCATGGCACCGTAATTGTCCATATCGACGGCGTGGTAGTGGATGGAGAGCGAACGGAATAGAGACGGCCACGCCCAGGCTGACGTATAATCTTGACTGCCAAACATCTGTCATCAACCCATATCAACGCCGACCACCCTCGCCGCTGCCACATTCTTGTCTCCGACCACTCCCTGCCTCCTGTCACAGTATATATTCAGTTCTCGCAAAGGTATGCCACCATGCATTCTGTATTTTCATCCTCCTCATTGCGCTCCCAGATGTCCGCAGCGAAAAAGATCCAGCAACACCCCGTCTTCGTCCAAGCCCAGACCAAGGTCAATTACCACCTTGGCCAGCTCGACAAGGAGGTCGGTATCCCCTATTCCCCTCCATTCTGATTCTGACCACCCTCTCTCTGTCGGACAGCTCACAAAGTACGCAGTGTTGAACACGTTTGAGCAGCACACGCAGGTTCCCAAGACAATCTTGGCTATTGGCACCGTCCTCCTCCTCGCCCTCTTCCACTTTATCAACCCTCTCGCCGCACCCATCTCGAACCTCATCGGATGGGCTCTCCCTGCATATCTCTCCTTTAAAGCCCTGGAACGCCCAGCACCACAAGATGACGTCCAGTGGCTCACCTACTGGGTCATCTTTGGCTTTTTCAACTTTGCAGAGAGCATCGCGTTGGGGCTCATTCTTTACTATGTGCCATGGTACTATGCATTGAAGACGATCTTTGTGCTGTGGCTTCAGCTACCGAACGTCCGGGTGCGTGCGGATATTGCCTATGATTGTTTTCAAATTTTAAATGATTATTTTTCGGGCATAGGGCGCCCAAGTCGTGTATAGCGCCGTCCTCAAGCCTGTTTTGGCAAACGTCTCGGGAAATTCCCGTGCTCTTGCGCACACGGACACGGTCGCCGCCGAAGGGCTGCGCGACCGGGTTAACACTGCCACTGCTGACTGAAGCGATGACTGATTGCCTGTGACGTCGTTCTTTTTCTTTTGACCATTCCGTCTCGTTTTATTTGACCATGTCTTTTGTCTCACTTGTTTGTGCCCTCACGTCGGTGACTGCCTTTCCATTCCTGACGATGTTGTAATCGGTATATGATCCCACATAGACTTTCTGCCTGTTTTGATATGGTGTTATCTCGACGCTTGCACGCTTGTCCGGTTATGTGAGCCTTGGGGATATGTATCGATGAATCCCCCACTTGTCTTGATGAGGTCGTGTGCACTGTGGTAAGTATGCAGGTCGGGCGTGGACATGTGAAATTTGTTGGGCTGCGGAGGTATCTTTGCGCCTTGGTAACCGTGTTCATCGGTTTTCAGTCTGATAAATGATAAGCCAATTGTGTGAAAGATCATCGATCATCGATCAGTACTGGACACTGATCGACCAGTGTCCTGTCGCATCAGTGGCACAGTGCTGTTCTTCGGGATGTCGTGTTCTTTGTCCTTTCCAAGAATGGCCTCGGAGGCGAGCATAGTATCCCTGTTTCTTTGCCTTGTATCGGGGCTTTGCTAGATCTCTGGCGGGGCAGGTCCCAGGTAGGTAAATCCTCTGACCTGAACCACTCTCATGTCTCTTGATTACACCTCTTCGTTCGTTCTCGATAGCCGGGAGCCTGAGGCAAGTCGTCGCGAGGCTAACGTAATGTTTGACAGCAGAAACCCCACTGCCTCGGGTCGTATCATAGCCTCAGTCATAGGGCTCATACAAGTCCACCGAGCCACACATGATCCAGTAGACGAACCTACTTTCCGCCGTCCTTATGCCCAAGATTGTTGGATCGTCCCTCATAAACAATGCCCAACATGCGGCTAAATTATAAACTGCATGTCAGGGTGGAGGCATTTCGCCATTTCCCCTTCGGTCGCTCACCTCGCCACCCCCCGAGCACGACATGGTTCTGTCCTCGCATGAAACAGTGCAAAGACTGATATACCGCGGATGTGCGCGTCTTGCCGAGGCCATGCAGGTCAAGCGCATCGCCGAAGGTGCAGAGCAAAAATGGGAAGACGGAGCACTCCGAGAAGCCGTACGTAGCGATCTTCCCTAACCAATGTCGTCCGATGCTGCGGAAACTACACTGTTGACACATTCCTCACCCTCGCTTTTGTATGTAGAACGAGATTTTCGAGGCAGCAGTGAATGGATCTCTGACAGACCTCACCATTCCACCATTGCCACTCGCAATACTCGAGGTGCATAAACGCCTTGAGAAACGACGGCTCATGAAGCCATCGGATATCGTCTCGCCTTTCGATCAGGCGAGTACGTCACCCTTGGCGCTTTGGATGACAGATGAAGACAATCCGAAAATCCCATCCGATATCAACTTGGGAGATCCTGCCACGTTTTGGTGGAAGGATGTGGAAGTAACCCCGGGACGTGTTCAAACAACATACGAGACGAGTGCCAAAGGTAATTATGCTCTTGGTAAGTGTTTCAGTTTTCCCGTTCAAACACAACTTGACACCATCTCGTTTTCCTGTTGCCTCCTCCATTCGAAGGGCCTCGGGCTGTGTGTGCACCTCGGAAATATTTGGCGAGACAACAGGAAAGGATCCCAGCTCAGCTGGGAAGTATTTCGGTAGGAGAGACTGACGACTTGGAGTCAGAACTTGAAGGGTTCACACAACGTCGATGGGTGGCTGCTAAAAGACCACAAATGGATGTGGACGAGCCTCGTGACTCTGGTCCTAGCAAGCGGTATTGCAAAGAACCCTCCAGTGAGGAATCGGGCAGTGAGGATGATGACGAATATCACTATTTTTATGGCCCAGTAAGTAGCACAACAAATATACCTAGGGATGTCAGACTAATTGTATGTTTGCTTAGGAATGTGAAAAATGCCAGGATCGCGGCAGAAGGTGCCATGTCGTACCACTCACATCTGGGAACCTCGGAGATGGACAGCAATGGGGCCAATGTGCCCCATGCAAGCTCAGGAAGATGCGCTGTTCAGCACTTCAAGGGAAGTCTCGTGTCATCAAGAGAACCCGAAGTATTGATGGGAGGAACAAGCCTGAGTCGATCACCACAAGGTTACACCTCCAAAGGGTGGAATCAACCCACACATCCTTCAAACAGAACCAGTGTAAGTTCAAGTTCTCAATTGTGCTTTGGCCTCGAAATGATGTGATGATGCATTTCCTTTTTTTTTGGTGTTCCAGCATCGACATCCAAGGCAGATGCACATCCCACTGAGCAACCAAGGATCAGCCCCCCAGGGGAGGGGTGGATGTGGTGGAAACGAGCAGACGGCACTGTGGCAGCCTGTCGGAGTTCCTCCAATCTGTCAGAATCACAGGCCCGGAGCAAGACTGCCATGTCTGCCAGTGCGCGGATGACCATTTCGACATCCGCCAAGTCAGCCATGAATGGCACAACACCGAAGCCGGTACTTGTTGACAAATCTGTTGGGACGGAGAGCCAATCCCTTGAGCAGCAGCTCGGTCATCGAGAAACTGAATTTCTTAAAGGGTTGGTGTTGTTGATCCTCGAGGTCATTGAGGTTCACCAGAGCCGTCCGTCGATTTCGCGCACATAAAGTGCACATGCTCCCGGGGACGTGACCGGGAAAAGTGAAGCAAGTAATTGACCACCATTCCTGATATACTGTATGGCCTTAAACAAGCCCGACTCGCCTGGTGGGAGACTCTCAATGAGTCCATGAAAGATCTCGGATTCGAAAGACTGAAATCCGATGCCGGTATCTTCCTATTTAAGAAGAAAGGTACTTCGATAGTTG
>JBBPNE010000554.1:0-17889 GCA_038090735.1 Xerocomellus amylosporus | reverse complement strand
GCCAGGAGTAGGCGCTTCATCTCATACACTCATATGTTAGGGCCCAGGTTAGATGCGGTTAGGGATTATCGACTTTAGTGAAAAACATGCAAACATTGGGACAGTTGTTTGAGCCACTGTATGTACTACACAATTGGATGGTTCATCGACATCATGCTTGTCTTGACTTCATTTTTCACATTCAGATCCGTCACATTCATCTATAAACCCTCCATTACTGGCAGCACGGCCTGCACTGACCGCTGAACTACTGAACCCCGCTGGAACACCTCCTTCGGTTTCCCTGGGGCCTGTATTGACTACTGAACCCCAGAGCCCCACCAACGACCAATCGGTGCACCTGCGGTGAATATTCCGTTTACCAAAAAGATACCGTGATGAGCTCCCCCAACCGCCTGCCCCGGTAGCAGCGCTGTAGAGACTGGTACGTCTCTGTAGGCGTATCCTCCAGTTTCCCCACATTACCCAGAGTCCCCCTTCATTCTAACACCCTCTCCGATCCATCTTCGACAAGTCCGAGCTCAGCCGTCCTAGTCCGAAGGTACTCCGGAGCACCGGACTTCTGTATTGGCACCATCTGTTAGTCCTTATCTTATCTAATTGTCCATTCCTCTACTTCTCGGTCCCGTTGTCCTTCCTTGCCACGTGCCTTCCGCGGACTTCGGCGACCTCATCCTTAGGTCCTTTATCTCCGGACCGATCACGTGTGACGGCCGCTATATAAAAATGCTCCATTCTGTCTAGACAGATGGTGGTGCCTGTCTATTATTTTCCAATAGTGTATTTTCATTTACTCCTTTAGGTTTCACGTCACGGCTAGTAGTTCCTGGTCGTAGTTAGAGTCCGAGAATGCTCGGACTATAATATTCATGTACGGTATCGAAAATACGAGCTTCCTTTTGGCTCACAACTACCGTCACCGTCACCATCTTCAACACCGAATGCAGTAAACTGTCTACTGTGTACTTACCGTTCCTCTTCTCCATCCCATAGGCCTGATACCGCTCAGACTATCGGACTAACGCCCGAATTCCCCTCGGACTTCTCATTAACGCTGAGTACCGTCGATCGGACTTCTCCTGGACTTCTCCCTTTCCTTTTGAGTCTCTTTTGGGACGAACTAATCGTACCCACTAACTATTTCTACTCTTGCTACAGTCTGTTTTGTTAGGTTTTCTACTCTTAGGATACCATCACAGATGGGCAAGGATCTTTAAAGCGCCTCTAGGAAATTCTGCGCCAGTGACACGAAGAGTTATACTCCATGTCCGCGATACTATCCATACAGCCTTGAATGTCTTTGGGATCCTTCGCGAGTATCCACATCGGCCATCATACGATCCCGACGTGTTTGTTACTCCTGATGCCTTGACATACAGAGGACCCCAGCCACCCAAACCCTTATTTCCCGCACCAGAGGAAACAAGTGCTGAACCGCCTCCCTGTGGCCATTCCAGAACATGTCTATTTACAGACTCATGAAATAGAGATACTCGGGAAGTGTTATAAAGTCTCAGCAGGAGATCCATCGCCTTGTTCGCGACGACCTCCTCGCCGATGACTTCAAAACCGAAGATCTCTCAGGATTCAGGGTTGCTAATCAGAATTCAGTCCTCGAGGCGGAGTGTAGAAACTCGACTTCTACATCTGATGACTGGCGGGAAGTTGACAAAAATATTGAGGTTCCCACTCGGACCCTTCATACCACCGGATACCACCAGACATTCACCATCAACGGTTTCCTCTATCGTCCGTTAATGGGTACTGTGAAGTCCGCATTTGCTGCCCCAAACGCCAAACATTTTCACCTCTTTCCATTCAAACACTTTTGGAAACCTCCCATCGATGGAACCGAGCAACGAGTCTTCGATGAACTATACACCTCTGACGTGTGGCTGAAATCTCACGATGACTTGCAAAAGCGACCAAATGAACCCGGCTGCAAGCTCGAGAAAGTTATTGCAGCAATGATGTTTTCATCAGATGCTACCATGCTGGCATCGTTTGGAACGGCTAAAGCATGGCCCATATATCTGTACTTTGGGAATGTTTCAAAGTACGTCCGGGCTCAGCCTTCTTCTGGTGCCTGTCACCATATTGCCTTCATACCTTCGGTGGGTGGATAGCTTTTACGGACTACTGTACAACACTAATCCGTATGATATCAGTTACCAGACATGATCACGCACTTCATCACCGCTACAGGGGAACTTATGAAATCAGCGACCCGCAGTTTACTGACACATTGTCGGCGGGAACTCATGCATGCTGTTTGGGATATCCTTCTAGACAACGAATTTCTACACGCATATGAACACGGCATAGTGTTGAAATGTGCCAATGGTATCTTTCGCCGGCTCTATCCTAGAATTTTTACATATTCGGCAGATTACCCCGAGAAGTAAGTCGTTGTTGCTTTATACTTATGCCCGCTCATACCAAGCGACATAGAGTTCTCTTGGCAACAATCCGTGACGGGAGCGAATATATCTGTCCTCGGTGTTTAGTCCCGAAGGCAAAGCTTGACAACACTGGCTTTCTTCGTGATTCGCAGCTCCGCGTCGACACACTTTGTGTGTATGCCACGGACAAGGCTAGGCGAGCGAGGGACTTTACATATGTATATACATACCAGCAGGGCAAACCGGTTGATGGTGCGCAGTACGATGATTGCTCGACTCTGAGTCCCTTGTACTGATTATGGTATTGTCTGGTGGTTCTTTTTGGGACCTTCTGCCCTGATTGTATTATCTCCAGAATGCCTTTGCCATGAAACTCCAGATATTTAACTTCAACCATTTCTTGATGGTGGTCGTGGATATCATGCATGAATTCGAGCTCGGGATATGGAAGGCGTTATTCACACACTTGATACGTGTCTTGTATGCTGTTTCTCCTTCTGGACAGGTGGTCGCCAAGTTGGATGAGCAGTGAGGCAATGTCGTCACCGTGTTGTCTCTCGTTGCCGGGGAGCTAATGTCGATTAGTTTTCGACAGATACCTACATTTGGTGGCGGTGTCATCCATTGATTCTCAAACAATGCCTCAGAGATGAAAAGATTAGCAGCATGAGACTTCGAAGACCTAAAGCAGGCAGGTGTCTCTATGTTTTTGTCGCGACTGATGATTTTAACGACGGCGTAGTGCGCCATCCTGGCCTTTGAAGGACTCTTTCCAAGGACCCATGACCGGCTCATTATGATCGTACTGTACCGCTGCGCAGAATGGCATGCGCTTGCTAAACTCCGCATGTACACCGAGGCATCTCTCTTCCTCTTGGACAAGGCTTCCAAACAACTCGGTCACAATCTACGGAAGTTTAGAGATGAAACTACCCAGGTGTATCGCACGTTTGAGCTTCCGAGGGAATGCGTGGCTCGTCAGCGACGGAGCCAAGCCGAAGGCCCATGCAAGAATGCTAGTGGACAATCCTCCACACCGAAGCCAAAGGGACTCAACCTGAAAACCTATAAATTCCATGCTATCGGGGATTACACGCAGACGATCATGCAATTTGGTACTACAGATTCCTATACGACTCAAATCGTACGTACTATTTTCATCTCCCACTTGTTTTTTCTTCACCTCGTCATCAGGGTGAACTTGCCCATCGCACCATTAAAGTATCCTACACTCTGACAAACAAGAACAACGCGTTGAGGCAGATAACAAAACACGAAGTCAGGAGAAGGCATTTCCGACGCTCTGAAACTGACAGTGGAGTGAAAGCGGATAATGGTGACCTCCGGCCTACCTGCCAGCCAGAACTTCACCACTCCATCTCTGACATGTCTAGCAACCCTCTGGATGTATTTTCCTTTTTGTGGGAACATGAAGTGGACCCCGCCGTAAAGGTTTTTTCTTCCGCCTCTGAGTCCTGCTTTCCGCTGCTAATCACATTAGTCTTTTATCCCAAAGTTGAAGGACCATCTACTGTACCGTCTATTCAACCTCGATTTCGACAGGGAGGACCATATCTTCACGGACGACCAACGCAACAGTGTGCGACTACTTGATGGTCACCTATACTCACTGGCATCTATGCAGGTCAATTACACGACTTACGATGTGCGCAGGGAGCAAGATACGGTCAATCCGCGCACTCATAACAACGTGATGGTATTATCGTGTGAAACTGAACACGGCCACCATCCTTATTGGTACGCCCGGGTGTTGCAGGTATTTCGCGCTCATGTCCGTCATTATGGAGGGGACTCTCGGAATCTAGCAGTGCAAACTATGGAAATCCTTTGGGTTCGCTGGTATGGAACTGTTCCCGGTTATCACTATGGGCAAACAGCTGCACAGCTACCAAAAGTCGGCTTCGTGTCGGACTCAGACCCGGCTGCTTTCAGATTTCTAGATCCATCCCTCGTTATCCGAGGGTGTCACCTCATTCCCGCCTTCTCTGATGGGCGTACCATGAGTTTATTAAGAGCTGGTCCCTCGCTAGGCCGAGCCCCCTGCGAGGTCGATGATTGGAACACTTACTATGTGAACATGTGAGGAGTTTCTATCCTGTTCTTTTTTCACGTGCAACTGAGTCTGTTAGCTTTGTTGACAGGGATATGTATATGAGACATAATGGTGAAGGCATCGGGCACTGTCACAACTGTTTTCCGATGAGTGAAAATACGGAGGAGGTTTCTAGTGATGATGAAATGGAAATGGATGAAGATGGTAATCTTGGCGATGTGGGCCCGGGAGGGGAGGAACAGGAAGGCTCAGAGGAGAGCGATGAAGAGACAACTGATTATTCAAACGACGGTGAAGGTGAACATGACGAGGACGATGAAGGGGTTGATCCGGATACCTTATACTAGGCTAACTTGAAAGATGGATAGTACTCCGAATCACATGTGAGATGTTTGCATGAGCATGCGTCATGCTACTACTAGTAGGGCTCGGACCATGATACATCTCGCGGAGTTTATGTAATCTCCGGCTGAAACTTCGTTAAAAGCCTTTTCCATCATATCGACGTATCTACCCACGAAGCTACCATGCAGAGACGCCGCCAACCATCAGTGCGCGCCCAACCATACCCAAGATCTTCGCGGTCCCCCGCACAAGCCTCGTCGAGGGCCCGTTCTCCCAATGGGCCACCAAGCTCCGAGTCTGACTCGGAATCATCATCCCCACCACGCTCAGTGGGGTTAGCCTCACCATCTTGTTTGCCTGTCATATCTGACTCAGCATCTCGTGCTCAAAATTCAGTTTCATATGCCATGGAGCGCTCTGAGCTTCCCAAGTCTACAATCACTTCATCTGATACTCAGCTTAAGAAGTGGCTGAGGGGTCCTTCATTCCATGCCCTCCAAGTAACGCTACAGGAGATGAATCCAGATGGCCGCGATGTTGATTACTTCGTATGTCACGTTATTTGTACCCTGTCGCATGCCGAATTGAACTCGTGCTCTCCAGTTGAATTCAATATGCCCTGACCCAGCGCTTAACAGGACCTGGGCAGAACAAGCACAAGCAATTGCTGCGGCTGTTCTGGATTCTATACAGGCCGAAGCTACAGCTGCAACTAAGCAACTGGAGAGGTCAAAGATGATGCTTGATTTCGTCTCCCGCAGAGTGGAAACTTTGGATAAGCAGGTGGAGGCTGCCCGTAAAAATAAAGTGATAATCGACATTGTGTGTGATACGTTCGCTTGTTGACTCATCAAGTTTTGTACAATGTCGAAGATGGGCCAGTACTAGTATTCCCTGATTGTTTGTACTATTACTACTAGTCTGTCATATCCCCAGTACTCTCCCAATACTTATCCCCAGCTTCCCACTGTTCGAAAAAGGGCCCCCTTTCCTCTGCAATTGCCTGAATGCGGTCGGGTGTCTGGGTGTAAATGTCGTACGGATACAGCAACCGGTGATCGCTGGGCAATGTGCGTGGCTAGTATGAAGACATGAGGTTCAAGTTGCTGCATGCAAGAAAACGACTTGGAGGTCTGCCAGTGTCCACTCACTGTCACTTTTCGCAGCTTTCGTTCTTCCGCCAGTGTTCTTCTCACTTTCAAGTTTGCGTCGCCCTGCTATTGCTTTTAGTCAGATTCGCACATACCATGCCAACGAAGAGACTCCGAACTTGAAAGAGACGTACGGTGGCCTGCCAATCATCCGAGTTGATAAGCAATTTGTAGAAGGCGCAAAGTAGCCTGGATTCAAGTCTCATCACCTGATGGTGAACAGTACACAAATGGCGGAAGACTTGGTGCAATTTTTGGCACCAGCATGACCGCATTGAGCACAGTGGCCGTGCCAGCAAACAGTAGTACTTGGCACGAACTTGTCCGAATCGCCTGAGGAGATACGCAGCAACTAGAGGCTTGTAAGTCCCTTTCCTGGTATGACCACCCACTGACAACATCATTCTCTAGGTATACACTGGTGGTGGGTGCTGAACAGTTCCGAGTCAGTGGGGTTGTGGTATTTATTGTTTCCATGTGAGTGGTCCACTGTTCAAGTTGCACTACTAGTAGATAACGCTCTACCTCGGCCCGCCGGGTTACCCATGATCTCAGCTCATCCTTTGCCAAGCTATTTGTGTCATCGAACTTAAAGTTCTTGTACCGCCAACTTCAGTCATGGCACCTCGCCATTGGTTGCCTCTCGGAAAGTAGTCTTTGCTGCCCTGTCTCATAACTGGCACGGTAAGTAATGCGTGGTTAGCGTGCTACTAGTACGAAATCACTAACATGATGTCACCATATGCTAGCCCTGATGAGGTGAATTGCTGACTAGTACACAGGAACTTTCATTCCAATTGACTTCAAGCTGCTCACTCACTGATATTGCTCGAATTGCGACTCACTTCAAGTTGATACTGATGCGTACTACTAATTGACTTATTTTCTTGATTCGTCGATGGCAGCAGTTGATCGGCTATCGGCTGCCGATCACTTGCCTGCTGGCAGTTGGAGGCTTTGTTGCGTAACGGGCTCGTTACTCTTGGTATTCTTTGCTGCTCTGTCCCATAATAGGCGCGGTAAGCAATGGATGTTTAGCGACGAGGTCACTGATATGATGTCACCTTATGCTAGCCCTGATGAAGTACATTGCTGACTAACTATACAAGAGCTTTCGTTCTAAGACTTACTCTGTGACGCTACTTGACTTCCGACTCCCTTCTGCGACTCACCTCATGTCTGCGCCACGATCTTCTGGTATGCCTGCCAATCCCGAAGGTGGCTCCGTGCCAGCATCCGACAGAAACGATAGAGCGCAGGAGAGTCTGTCCAGAGATAAATGTCAAATCAGTGAGTTAGAGGACGAGCTCGAGCAACTTCACTCAACCAAAGAAGCGAGACAATCGTAAGCTCCATGTTGCGACGTACTACCCATTCTTAGCTGACGACTC
This sequence comes from Xerocomellus amylosporus, assembly GCA_038090735.1. Taxonomy (NCBI): domain Eukaryota; kingdom Fungi; phylum Basidiomycota; class Agaricomycetes; order Boletales; family Boletaceae; genus Xerocomellus; species Xerocomellus amylosporus. The sequence continues at coordinate 10,526 of JBBPNE010000554.1, read as the reverse complement.
AGAATACCACCAGAAACTCTGCCAACATCATTAACAAAGGACGCGCGTTCCAAAGAGTCGTCGCTTTATTTAATAACCCAATCGACCTCGTCCATGAACGGGCAGAGATTGCGGACGACGGCCTGGATGACGAGCACCACCCTAGCAGACCATTCCCACATTCCCCTGGGTGAGTTTCACCCGTGCTTCCTGTCAATCTGATGTCCAATTTTCGCAGTCAAGCCCGTCTCTACCAGGGCTTCCAACAGTGTATCGAATTTGTTCCGTGGGTGAAGACTAAATTAACGAGCTGCGAACCGGTTGAACTCGAGCGCGTATTTAAAGAGGTAAACAAATAACCACATCAATAAAGTCACTGTATCTAACATACTCCAGTTGCAAAAAGGCGGCAACGGGGCTCGGGGCGACGATGCCTCCAGCTTGAAAAAAGAGGTCATGAATTGGCTTGGCGAACTTTACAGCCCCATTTACCTGCCCATTTCGCCGAGCATGAAGTCCAACTGCGGCTTGGAGCACGACGTTACAGGACGTCTTCTTTGTCCTTTCAAATACGACTAGAACGACGCGGAGTAAGTGGTTGCGCCTCTCCAGTAGGTACCACTGACAACTATCAGAGTACGGAAAAACATCCGTGAGCGCCACCCTCAATTCTTAGTATCCAAAGACTCTTGGCCGAGGTTCCTATATGACACGGTGTATCAGTTTGATCCCAACACCATCAAAAGAGGTCTGTTCAAATCTACATTGTTACTGAAGGTAAATTTTTCTCGGATAGTCGGGATGCATATTGATTACTAGCATAATTCTAGGCCTTCAAACTAATCTTCACCTCTCTGACCTCGGCTCAAGAGGTATCTGCCGGTGAACACCCCGAGACGTGTGGTGCTTACAGACGTACGTGCTCGTCCACTGACAAAAGCACACGTTTGCACGTCGCTTCCCTCATTGGGATGCGCTCCATCCAGCCTCGCGCGATCGCCTATGCTGCAGTACAGGTACTACGTTCGAGGCGGAAATGACCACGTTACTGACGAATGGGATCCCAGCTCCGTTTCGTGCTCTCAAGCCTCACATGCTGGCGAGTTATTGACGGCGATTTCAATGCCCCGTTTTTTTATCAAAATATTGTTGACTATTTCGAAGCTCCCCCTGGTCCGGCTGCAAAGGTCCAAATCCACGATCTGCTGCTCTGGTGGGACAGGTACGCGACCTCCACCCAACCCTAATCTCCAAACTCGATACTTATACATATACAACAGAAAAGTTTTCGGACATCATCGGGACATCCCCTGAGCTCCCGGAAGTGTGTCATCCTTATCTGTTGCACACTTGGCCGCCCAGTGCACTTCGGCAGAGGTGCCTGTGCCACCTGTGGTCACGTGATCGCTGAACTGTGACCCAAATAAATACCACCACACCTTATCTTATCATAACCATGCTACATATATGTATATGATTTTAGTAGCCTAATATGTCACTGCTTCTGTAAATACAAATGATATATACTGGCACTATTCAGTTGCTCGGAGTAATAGTTCTATATATAGAACTTACAAATCTTTTTCTTTACTTTCCATGTACAAAAGAATTGCACTCATGAGCATTGGGCTCAATGTATTGGCAACAATGCATTACATTCTACTCATGTTAAAATATGTCAAGTTTATAGAAAGTTCATGGAAAATCCTATGTGTCATATAAAATCTATAGCAAATTCATTTAGTCTTTAATTTGATGGAATCCTTAACAAGTTTACCACTCCCAAACAGTAATTGTTGAATCAGGAAATGAATCCAATTAATATGAAAATCATCATATCCTTATCAGATGGCATGATATGGATAAAGACCAAAGTATCATAGTGGAATTCTATTATCACAATATTATCAAAACACATTATGCCATTTGCATAGTAATTCCTTAATCTTGTATAGGTTTCCATATGCAGTGATAAAGATGATCTTTTACAATTTCTACAAGTGATTAAGAAATTGGCAATTAGATTGATTGCTATAATATATCTCTACCACATGATATAGCATGGGTAAAGATCACAGTATAATAGTGGAATTTTATTATCACAATATTATTAAAATACATGTGCCATTTATATATTAATTCTTCAATATTGTATTGGTTTCCATATGAAGTGATAATGGTGGTCCTTTACAATTTCTATAAATTATTGAGAAATTGGCAATTAGATTGACCTTACTATTGCTATATCATATCTCTACCAGATGATATAGCAAGGGTAAAGATCACAATATAGTAATGGAATTCTATTATCACAGTATTATCAAAACATGTGTTCCATTTACACATTAATTCTTCAGTTTTGTATTGGTTTCCATATGAAGTGATAAAGGTGGTCTTTTACAATTTCTACAAGTTATTGAGAAATTGGCAATTAGATTGTCCTTAGTATTGCTATATCATATCTCTATCATATGACATAGCATGAGTAAGGATCAGGGTATAGTAGTGGAATTCTATTACAAAAGAATTAACTTCCAATAATGTGTATGAATTCTAATTTACATTAAGAACTGGCTCTGAAGACACTTGGGCATAACTTTTCTAGCTGTTATCAATGTTCCTTGACCTATATCTGCATATATATTTGATTACCTTCTTGCTGATAATTATTATTGAGGTTATGGCAAATGTAGGGTTTGTAATGAGATTACATAATATTATCCAATTTTTTCAGATTTACTGATGTAGGTTACAGGGTCATATGGGACTTGGACATCTGAATCAGGTCGCCGCATAAGAGGATAAAGGACTGTGGCTGCAGCATATGGTAGTCGTAATCCACTGGGGAAGATGAATGTCCCGAATTTTGTTGTCTTGCAAAGAGTCAAAATGCAACTGTTACAGTGCATTGTTACATGAGCCACGACAAGTCTCGTGTTAGACATAGAAGAGTATTCACTATCGATGGCTTTAAATTACTATCAAGGACAATCGTTGAAGATCCAGGACCAATAGATTTTCCGTCCGGGTCCAGAAGAGTCGTATTAACACTAAGACAAGTGATGGCGAATGGTTAGCAGCATGTGGAACCAACACGCTAAAAATTGCGACCACGTAATCGACACGCACGATAAGGGACAACATCAATCCGACAAAGGGGATGGCTGCGATAATGCTTCCCATGTGCCGCTTTCACTTAGCGTCGACGGTGGCTTAATCTGTCCAGAGAGTCCCTCCGCCTTCCATGCCTCGAATCCGCCTACCATATCGGTTGCATTCAGCAATCCCACGTCATGCAATGCCGCAGCTGCGAGGCTGCTCGCATGGCCATCTTCACAATAGACGATTATCCTCAAATCGTATCGATCGGCTATGGATAGCCTTGCCTCGCTCCTCGGATCGAACCGCCACTCGAGGTCGTTGCGTTCTATAATGAGGGAGCCGTGGATGCCACCTGAGCGCGCGCGCTGGGAGGCGGGGCGTATATCGACGAGGAATGCAGGTATGGGATACGTTGGGTCATGGAGGACTTCCCATGCTTGGCGTGGGGTGACACGTTGAAGGCGCGCGCGGGCTGCGGTTACCAGTTGGTCGATGCTTCTCGAGCCGGAGGGAGGGGAGAGGGGGTCGAGGGGTGCACGGACCGATTTTGAGAGGACATCCCAAAGAGCGGCACTATCGTAGGATGATCCTCCGACATCATGTACTGCAGCTACAAGGAAGTTTCCATGGTTGGTGACGGAGGCGACACGACCTAGGAATTTGGAGCTGAAGAGGAGGACTGCGCGTTGGACGTCGTCGTCCTCTGCACCTGTGATGACCAGGGTGTTGGTGTTTGTGGAAGAGGTGGACGACGGTGCGCCGGTCGTCCCTATTGCAAAGAGGTGTCGGGAGGGTATCCGTGCGCGAATGATATCTGCTACGCGGCGCAGGAAGACATCGTCGTCCTTTTTGGAGAAGGTGAAGTAAACGCTAATTTTTGCGCCTTGAATTAACGTCGCTTTCGTGATGGCGCGCACGGCAATGCCTTGTGCGACTTGGTCGCGTACACTATCGAGCGTGCGGTACGCACCCTCAGCGGCGGGTGTCTGAGCTCGCCTCCTACCCCCAGAGGATACGCTGCCCACGCTGGATGGTTCCGAGGATGGCATGGTTATCAGATCTCGGTTCTGGATGGGCACAGTTGGGTCAGCCGTTAGCCTGGATTTCCCCATGCGGCCACTGCGGCCCACGGAGCACGCACACAGTACATAAGAGCTGGCCCATCCGATGTGGCATTGACAGGCTTTCTCGTCCATCTACCTTCCGAACTGACCACCTAGGCAGGCAGGCGGCCGGTGAACCTCGGAGCCATGTATCTACCTCTCTTGAATGAAGGAGTGTCTTTCTCTCCCTTCGTTTGGATTAGGGACACCATTCGAGCATTCGTGCTCTACCTCTTTGCGTTCTTCACCTCTACTTCCGGTGGTTTCTTGGCTCAGATTACCGGTGTGCCCGGTGTCAAAGACGGCCAGTACCTGATTGGCGTCGGTATTGGCGATGTCACTGGGCATGTCACCCCTTCTCCGCCTTCATGCAATGTCTAATTTCTGCCGAACAGCCCTGTCGTAGAGACTAACATGATGGCACGTGCCATGTCATCTGACCCGTGCCCATTGTCAATATTATTGTAGGGATATGCCTCGCTGGCTCAGACAGACACGGGCCTGCATATGCGCCAGCGTTCTCGTGCGTTCATTATCGCTGACCCCAGCGACCCGACCTCGCCTAATTCTCGCATCCTCCTCATCTCGTCTGACATTTGCATGGGCGACACTGGTGTCCGCCGTTCCATCCTCGACGCTCTCTCCAACGATCCTGTTCTCGGAGGTTTGTACACTCCATCCAACACAGCCCTTGTGGGCACACATTCCCATTCGGGTGTCGGTGGGTACCCCGAATACCTCCTTCTCCAGGTCACAAGTCTCGGTTATGTCAGCCAGACAGCACAAGCGATCATAGATGGAACCTTGAATGCCATTCGCAAAGCTCATGCCTCCCTTGCTCCGGGATCCATCAGTGTTGGCAACACCACCCTGCTGGGTGCCAATCGTAATCGCAGCCCCAGTGCATATGCGGCTAATCCAGCAGAGGAAAGAGCCAAGTACCAGTACGATCAAGACAAGGAGATGTCCGTCCTTAGGTTGGACGATGCAAATGGAATTGCCAGGGGGTTGATCAGTTTCTTTGCGGTGCATGGCACTAGCTTGTATGAGGTATGTTGGATCATTTCTGGCCAAGTGTAAGGTACGTGGGGGTGTTGACCTGATGAACGAAGAACAATACTCTGGTCAGTGGAGACAACAAGGGTATGGCCGCATATTTGTATGAATGTGAGCGACTCGTGACTTTGTATTGAACACGACTCACAACGAACTTCGTTCTGTTCATCCGGCTCCATTGCCCGTCGCGATCCGAATACCACTCACAGCATATGTCGAGCCAAATTCTGCTCCCGGAAACAACAGCTTCGTGGCCGGGTTCGTCCAATGTATGTCCTACATATCACTTGTAATCCATCTTTCGTCATGCTCCGCTACACGTCGATTGATTATCCCCCGAATCCGCTTTTGGGTCATCTGTCTCCATGGTTGGCACATCCACTAACGCCATTCCATTCCTGGTCAGCGAACGTCGGTGACACGACCCCAAATACGTGAGTTATGATACATTTCCTAGCTATTCATCGAACTGATCAACATCCTCACGAATTCTACATGTTCATTAACATCATGCAAACTGTTAGCCTAGGTGCATATTGCGAATCTCCTGGCAAATCCTATGACGGCCAACTTTGCGAATATGAGCACGCAACATGTGGTGGCTATGCCCAGGATTGTCACGGTCGGTCCGTGAAGTTTACACCTCACGCATCTGTTGTATGTTTACTCTTGGCTTTCCTAAACGCACAGAGGACCAGGCTTCCGTACCTCCGACTTCGCCTCCGACTTCTTGATTGGGGATGCCCAATTCGAAGCTGCGCGTGAGGTCGTGGAGTCATCAACACCAAAGGTTATCTTCACGAGCCCAGACACTACCATCGAAACCGCAAACACGACAGTTTTGACGGGCGTGAAGGGTTCTGTGAGGAGCGTTCACGTTCACATGAATATGTAGGCCGTCCGCTTCAGTCTGAATTCTGCACATCTTCCTCGTGTCTGGGTTTTTAATCCGAGCAGTTTTGGAGAAATATACCGAGGACTGACCAACTAAATCACTCTCAGGATGAATTATACGTTCGCGCTGCCTGACGGGACAATCGCAAGTACTTGCCCTGCAGCACTGGGTCCGTTCCCGTCCCGTCCTGCCTATCCATCTTGCTAAATCGACCTAATTCCGTAGGGTATGGCTTTGCTGGTGGAACGACGTCAGTCTATGTTTCCACTCGGGAGAGGGTGCATTGCTCATGATAACCTTCGTCGGTCAACTCGATTACCTTGCATTTTTGCTTGATCAAATCCCACACGAAAAGTGACGGCCCCGGAGCGTTTGATTTCGTCCAAGGTGTCAACTCATCCATGCCTCAAAATCCTTTTTGGCAGATCGTCAAGGGTATATTCATATGATCCTTTCCTTTGTGACTCTTACTGAAATATTAGCTGTCCAGGTGCCGTTACTCCACCTCCGTCACAAGAAAATATTGATTGTCATTATCCGAAACCTATCTTGCTGAATACCGTACGCTGCAATCCAAGTCGTCTGTAACATCAATTCACCCATGTATGTACATAGGGCTATGCCGGCACACCATATCATTGGTCACCACGTACGGTAGATGCCCAAATGCTCCGTGTCGGTAACTTTGTTGTCCTTGTCATGCCCGGGGAGCTAACGACCATGGCCGGCCGGCGGATGCGGTATGTTTGTTTGTTTCCAAGAGTCCGCGGCTATCTGATCCCTGCCCTGTTCATTCATCCCACCCTTACTTCCGAACATCAGTGAGGCTCTGCGTGCTCAACTAATTTCGTCTGGCATCCTTGACAACTCAGCCTATGTTGTCATCGCCGGTCCTGCTAACACTTATGGACATTATGTTGCAACACGCGAAGAATATTCCATTCAGCGATACGAAGGAGCCTCGACGATCTTTGGGCCAGGTTAGTTAGATTGCCCACAAAGAACTTCATCGGCTGACTTGGTCGGGGACACCCAGCGACGCTCGAAGCATACATCGATCGGTACAGCGCTCTCGTTCCATATATTGCTGACAACGTCACGGGATCGGCGACGTCTGATCCTCCTCCACCTGAGCAGACTTCAGTTGCAATCTCGTTGCAGGTGTGTTCCTCCACCACTATTGTCCCAATTCGTTATTCGTCACTCTTCGTCTTCTCTTCGTCTACCGCTCGCTCACGTATTATGTGTAGAAGCCAGTCATCGTCGACAGCTCTGGTTTCAACAAATTTGGAGATGTCTTGGTCGATGTGAAGAGTACGACGTATTCGGCGGGAGATACTGTCACCGTGCAGTTCGTAGGGGCAAACCCGAGGGTAAGCGTCCCCTGTGTCGTGTCCGTATGATTTAAGACTCAGTCGCACAACGTCTGCATGTTTGGGCACGACAGAACAATCTCCGCCTTGAACGCACATTCCTCACTGTCGATCAGCTTATGGACGGCGCCTGGACGACCGTACGCACGGACTCGCATCCATCTACTGTCTTTCAGTGGAAGAGGACGAACACTCTGCTGGGCACAAGCACTGTTACTGTAAGCTGGTAAGTGTCACTGTTTACCATTTTGCATTTTGGTCGACCGGTTCCTCTACCTTGCCATTTTATAGGACGATCGAGGACGGTACGCCTGGTGCGTATACGCGTGTTTCATGCGCTCGAGATTTGACGGACCGTTTTCTATAGCTGGAACGTATCAAATCACGTACTACGGCGATGCCAAACCGTTGCTGGGCGCGATCCGGTCCTTTACCGGCACGTCCTCTTCTTTCACCGTTGGGTGAAGCAGCGGGAATGCGGATGAGATATCGCGGAACGTTGTACGATGCCGTCAGTTATTTAGATCAGTGTCTATCGAGCATGGGTTTGTTTTGATGCGTTGCGACCTCTTACCGGCGGTGCTACGGCTATCGCCGCACGAAATACTACTTTTATTCCAAGTCGCGATCAGGTATACCAGGTATATTCGTGTCTAGTGACAAGATTTATTCACTGCCAAGACTTTTGAGTGCGTTTACTCGAGGTCCTGTGGTTCTATCGGCTAACTGTTCCACTGAAGTTAACTGCCTCTCGCGTGGATCAATGAGTAAAAACATGACTTCGTGCGTATCGAACAGCGTCCGGCCGGCGATCATTGAGATGGGCTATGACGTCACTCAGGCTGGAATCAAGACTGCCTTCACATTACAAATACTTCCCACGCTTAAACCTTATATTGCCGGGGTTGAGCCCCTAGTCGTTCAGAATCCCCCATGTCGCTCCCCTTCACCTCCACAAACATTCACCATGACATGTCAGGTGCAAGTCGCCGGCGCTGGCACTTGATCCAACTGCATGTTGAAGCATCCTTAGCAACACTCTTTTTTGCTGGCCTTCTTACAGCTGTTGTGCATGCCCCTCTCGGCATGCTGTACATCACTTGTGTCTCGATTCCAGCACTCGCCATCAGTCTCTGCTCAACTGGCCGGTCCGCCAAACTCTGCATCCTGTTGTGGCGGTTTGCATTTCATGCTCCATTTTTCTATGTAGCAAACAGTTACTCGTCTCAAAGCAAGTACATTTTCACACAACATGAAGACTTTCTAATAACGATTTCATCAGCCAGACTCTCCTTTTACACAGCTGTGGGCCCTTTTCATGTGATGATCGACCTGATCTGGCGCCACATGACCAACTCGGCAGTTGTGGAAGATGATGATCAGGCTGGCCTGGTCATCATTGATGACGTCTTTCGATGGATTGGGATTAGGAGGGTTAGGATGTGGTTGCATCAACACCTAGGCAAGACAATGTTTTGGATGCCACACCTGGTATGTACTCCAAGTTGTTATCTTATCATGATCTGACTTTCACTAGGAACTTACTCAATCTTCTCAATATGGACAGGTTACGACCGGCTGCCCCGATGAGGAGAGCAGCCTCAAGACGCCTCCCAGTGCTGATTCAGACTCAGACATTGTACAAGTAGCATACTATGTGTAGAGGTGGGAACTGGTTCCATTCGATTGTAATCCCCTACATAAAAAGTATGTGATCATTGTGACATAGTAGAATGAGCTTGGGGACAGGTCGACCCATTGTTTGGACACTAGCACGATGCTAGGGAACAAAAGAGAAACTGGCGAAAATGGTAAACTACTACGAGACTGAAGGTATCATCTTGGACTACGAAAAAGCGCCTGGTTTTAGATGGACTCTATCCTAGACTAGCCTATTCCCTCATCAGCAAAGTAACACATCACTTATTTATACTTATGTACATTTCCGTCACTTATGGCTACTTACAGTATGGCACTTATTTACGTTCAAGTTTCCCACAAGTACGATTTCAAGTAGTCGGCAAGTAATGATGCTGACGCTCACTATCGAATATGCAGAGGCTAGTATAATGTGTGCTAAATACATGCACCATCACGCTGCGTTGTGCCTTCCTTGAGCCTGCTCATGACACCAATGAGGTCACGCTTTTCTCTCTCCGTTTCGTCCACGCGATTCTGAAGGTGGTCGATGTCTGAGATGGACGAGGAGTGAGAGCTGGTGAACGACGATATACGTGTTTCGAGATCTTTATTCGACACGACTAGAAGAAGAGGGACGGACCTTCCAATGATAGCAGTGGGGTTGTGCGCGCCATAGTCACGGAGGATGGGTGGATCCAGGGGTGAGCGGGTGAGTGTGCTCGTGACGTCAGGTGGGCCGCAGCATGGCGAGGGGGAGGTGGTGAGTGAACAAGTGGAGTGGGTGGTGCAAAGGGATCGACTGACGCGCACGCAAAATTTGGGGTAGAGACAACGGAGCAGTGGCTAAACACGCTCCGTGGATGCGTCCTCAGAGGGGCTTGCTAGTCAGTGAGACGGCAAGCGTAGTGATGAAGTGACTTCCCATGCCACTGGTCGCTGGAAACATAAACAACAACATGCACAAACACTACAAAAATTTCTCCCAAGTCCAATCATTCATCCTCACTCTCCCCACCTTCATCGACAACCACCGTGAACGACAGCGACAGTAAAACAATAACCATACTAACATCCTCACCACCACCCCGAACGACGGTGCGACAGCCACCTAACTGTTGAAATTCTCATATTTTACTATTAACTTTAGTTCGCTTTTCATGATTAACATTATACTTATCAGATACATAAGCGTTCTAGACTCTTATGACGTCATTTTTATTCAGACTTCACATGACGTCATATAACATCATTATTGCTGTTGAATTACCAGGCGTAGACTAGTTCTGAGGGAGGAAGTACTAGTACTTACCGGTTGATGGAAACGTTTGAAGGGCACGTAGTGGTAGCAGAACAAGATGTTATTAGAACTCAGATGCT